>BMAU01021352.1:0-305000 GCA_019973935.1 Trichonephila clavipes | reverse complement strand
CTCGTAAAACCTCATAGGTAACCTGTTTCAGATATAACGCCCAATCCTCACGATTGTGCGGGCACCGTCTATGTTCCATGGGGAAGGGGAGTGGGAATTTTTTTAGTATTTCCCCAATGTCATTGGGGTCCATATCGCATTAATAACCAGAAGAATTTAATATTTAAAGATAAAAATAATTCGGGTTTTAAAGGGATATAAAAAGGGTGGTTCTGCTCTTTTTTTAAAAAAAAATTATCACTCGTTTTCCATGATTTTAAGTAGTGATTTTAACTTTAACATCAGTTTGCCAAAGGCTGAGCCGCCCATAGCTTTTTTGAATGATGAACTCAAGCACGAAATGAACACAAATCGAATGTTTCGACAACTAACAGTGGTACTGTTATTGATGCTGTTTTTCAACGGTTTTTAAATACTTAAAAATCACAAGTATATGTGTCATATTTTAGTTATCATAAGTTTATTATCTCCGCTCTTTCTTAAATTGAACAAGAATTATTATTTTTGATAAAAAATTGCATTACTCCTTGTGTTAATTAAATAAAATTTTCATTAAAGATATAGTTATTCTCTCTCTCTCTCTCTCTCTCTCGATAGAAAATTATTTCCAATCAAGCTCATTCATTTTGTTCAGGATATAAGTTACTATTGCGTATTTACTACAACAACATGTCAGATGTTACACATGATATGCGACTACTGTAAGGCTCGTTTCTTTTTTTCTAGAGTGTCAGGGGGGTGGATTATGAATTCAAAAAGATCTATAAAACATTAGATATCGTATCCCTCCCACCGTAAAAAAAACCCCAGTTTTTTAAAGAGAAATTTCTCTTTCATTCATCCCCCCCCCCCTACAGGCTTAACAATCTCACTCCCTCCCATGTACCAACACGTTTTTTTCATACTCGATCTGGTTCTTCAAAGAGCACATGCGCTCTCATACCAACTACAGCTGTCAGAATCATTTCTAAACCGCACCCCGTTGCTATAGTAATGGTAGGTTACTAGATAACAAGCTGTATAGTTCTTGACGTCATTCGAGTTGCGAACAACGCCATCTGTTGTATAAAGGAGATTCGTAGAAATTTGACGTCGACCTTAAAGATGCAGGCAGCCGTATATGTATCAATTTCCCAGCGAAATTCCGTACACAGTGATTGAAACTTTCGTTTTTATCTTGGGTGTTTCCCTTCAAACACATCTTTTCAACAAATCGTCAGATGCAGAAGTCTAGTATACTGATTTTATAAGATTTATAAATTGCTCGTCAAACGTTACTGGGTGTTTATAAGTGCTCTCTTGATTTTCCGCTTTCAATTGTTGGTATTTGCACCAAAAATCTGGGCAGTAAAAGTGCTGAGAGTTTTGTATACTGTACAAAATTCTTACATTTTGTCTTTGTCAATCGAAAAGGTTTGCTATAATACGCATACCTGCGTATCGTAGAATAATAGGGACGGAAGGACAATATATCTACACTAGTGGCGCACACAAGGGAGGGGGGTCCGGACCCCCCAAAGCCCTTGATTTCCGATTGATTATAATTCTAAATATATAATACGTAAAATTTAATGAAGTATTTGTTATTAATGATTAATTTTATTAATTAATGCTAATTATTTATTCAATAATTAGTTTTTACTGTGTTTTGTTCCCGAAAATCGACAAAATCAAAAAGAGCTTGATACAAGAATGGGGAGCTCTTGACCCCGGACCCCCTTTGAAAAATTCCTGTGCGCTATTGATCTACACTATTAAAATTCGTAGGTAAACAAACGTATGCACATCTATTTTCTCACGAACCGCACGTCGCAGAAACTCGCCGAAGGTACCAAAAGATCGGGAATGATCCCAGGAATCCGTTTTTACCATTTACATTTCGATCTTGCAATTAGTTAAAAATATATTAATTAAAAACCTTTGTTTTGCTCCTGCGTGTTTCTTCCGCCAAACAGAATGAAAAACCGGAGGTGGTAATTTTTTTTTTGTCCCGATGTTTTTAAAACACGATCTAATTTTTCTATGAGACTCAGACAAAAAATAATTACAGAATCGAAAAGATCATTTATTTCACCACGATACGGTATAATTTATTTTACAAAATAATATTTTCTATTTTTTATGATTTTTTCTAAAATGATTCAAAATCGATACGTTTTTATGAAAATAATTTCTACATCGTTCCGTTTGAAACTTCTTTCGCGTTAAGGTATGTGACTACCTTTGGAGCACTTTTTTTGAAATATGTAAATTTTCAACTGAATAAACACATTGATATTTGAAATGGGGCATAAAACTAGGAACTGAATTACAATTTCCACAAAATTAAAAATAATTTTGTATGTATTGGGAATTTTGAGCGAAATTTTAGGGAAAAAGTGCAGTTACGGAAAGGCTTGTATTGAAAATTCTAAATAATATATCTGAATAATATTCATGCAGTACATAAATAACATCTTTATCTATACTTGGAATATATATCTTTATTTATACTTGGAACTATAAGATTTGTAATATTTTTGAAAGTTTTTGAAATGTCTTTTTTATGCAAGAACTCAATTTTTTACCAGAAACTAATATTATTTCTCACAAAAAGTGCAATTAAATACATAAATATGTACACAGAGATTAGATAATAGTATAGACTGCAGTTAAAACTAAATTCGGCATTTTCTGAAAATTTCAATTCAATATCTTAAAAAGAAAACTTTTAGTGAACTTTACCATGAAGCAAGAAATTGAAAAACATAGTTTCTCAGAAAATGCATTTAAAGATTTTAATACAGTATAAAAATTTTCTACTAATTTTAAACTTTTTAAACTCTCCATATTTATAGGTCAAGATCACTTTAGCTACATGTTTAACTAATTTGGACTTTTTTTTTTAACCTTTTGATGTTTTCTGGAGATTTTATCACTCACATTGTGCGCGTACAAACACACACACACACAGAGAAATGCTGGTGTCATGAGGAAAAGAGAAAGCCCGATCAAAGCCGGGCTAAGCGGTGGAGGGGAGGGGGTGGAACTCATTTTGAAAATGAGTATTAAAAGTTCTGATTTTGTGAAAGAAAGAGAAAATTTATACAAAAGTAGAATATAGCCCGTGCAACGCCGGGCCATGCAACTAGTAGACTATAACAACTGTCGTTTTTAGTGAAATTTTAAAGAAAAATTGCAATTATACAAAATTCTAATAAATGTATTCAAATAATATTTATCCAGTACGTGACTTGCATCTTTATATGTATTAGAAATTAAAAGATTTGCAATACTTCTGGAATTTTTTTAATTATGCTAAATTTTAGACAAAAACTATTTTTATAAAAATGATTTTTCTTTAATAAAAAAAGCAATTAAGTACGTAAGTATTGCTACGAACTTTGTGTAAAATAGTGTAAATAATTTGTATTTGGATGTGTAATGCCTTTATCTTACTCTAAAGTAGATTTAATGTACGTCAAAATTGTAATATTCACAATCAAACTCTGTCCCTTACGTTATAATGGTGATTCAATAGGAACTTGGCGATAGAGCCAATTGGCCTCATTTTTGGCGACCAAGTTGGTGACTTTGCGATCATGTTGGCGACCATTTTTGGTGAGTTCGGAACCTTCTGGATTCTTCTAGAAATTAGTAGAGAAAACCACTACTTTCAGAACATATGACACAAGCGTGTTTTTCTCGAATCATCCGCGAGGGATACAAATAGAGAAAGAGCTCGCCGAAAGTGAGTCAGTCTGGTTTTGACTAAATTTATGACCCCGATGCCTCGTTTAACAGGCCTCGGAATATTCTTTGTTAATATCCATTTTATTTTTCTTCGTACTCTGGATTTTTTCCACTCAATACTAATTCTTTCCCATCAGTTCTTCATCCTTTCTCCAATCGAAGGTGAGCTACTCGACCAATCGGGAGCGAGGCTCTCCTCGCATCCCTCCCTAATTTTTTCAATCTTAAAGTTCTTAATCTTAATCCATTTTCCTGGACACCCCCCATCGAGTACCTGCTCCCTTTTTTGACAAGCGTTTGTCAGCCTACTGCAGTTATCTACCCGCCGATTCTCGGCGCACTTCACTCGGCTGGTCGGCCTGCGAGGTGACTGTTTCTCCCAGATGCTAAACTTGCCGACCATGACTTAGCTCAGCATTTTTTAAGACGGCTGGCATCACATCTCGTCTGAGTTTGATGCTCGGCAGTCGCAGATTCTCAATTCTCTCACTGGTTTATTTCATTTTTAGATTATTTATTAACTGATTCCAGCATTTTTTCCTTTTTAAATTCTCATATTTATTTAATTCAAGAGTGCAATCCTTTTAACTGTAACTTTAATTTCAATTTTAAATACTTAAAATCTAACATGGCAAGCTCTATCTTTGAATGTCAACCCACAATTTTATGAAGATAGGGGATTAAGACCCCTGCGGAGATCAAGTGCCCCGATGACCATTCTACCCATTCTGATTTTGACTAGCGATCAGTTAGTATTGCTTTGACTGTTGAAGCGATTAGTGAGGACTTCGGCTGTTGAACGTGTGATTACTTGTGAATAATCTTTTATATACGTGTATTTTAGACATCGATAATTGTGTCTGAGTGCTATTGAAGGTGTGAAGACTTTTTCTGAGATTTATTTTGTGAATATTGCTGCTGAATCCTGTATTTAAAGGATTGGATTTTCTACAATCAATTCTCATCGCTCTTAAAGAACTGTCTTGTTCTTTTCAACCGATTGGTATAAAATCCTCGAACCCCGGATCTACGTAACAATATATACACAGAGATTAGATTTTGATTCATAACACAGATAGAACTAAATAAAACATGTTTTGAAAATTTCAATTCAATTATCTTAAAAATATTATGTGTAGGGATCTACTTTCGCGGTTTTGTAAACTCCACTTCCGGTTTACTAATTATGCTATAATTTTGCTTCTAGATATCGAAGAAACATGAATAGAGTGTTTTTGGAATCTTAAATGTATGGGATATAAAATAAAAGCATAAAACAAATTTCGAAAATTTTCACCCAAACAGCAAATTTTGGGTAGTCACATACCTTTATAGAATTATTTTCTACTCTAAAAAAGTAACTCCGTGGTTTATAAAAAATCTCACGAAACTTTTTTTCCGTGTGTAGAACAATATTATCCGTAATTTGTACAAAGATTGAAAAAATTGCTTAAAAATTACGGTTTTTTTTTTTTTAAAAAAATGTCTCGTTTTTTACCCTCTTTGCGAGAGTTAATCACACAGAATGCAGTATTTTTTTTTCATTTTTTGTTTAAAAATTACCGTAGTTTGCAATCGATATATGAAATTTGAAGGCATTAACTTAAAAATGAATCCCTCAAAAGAAAAATTAAAACTTTAACAAATAACGCAATTTTACAATAGCCAGGGGTTTGGCTGCGAAAACCTGTTTGACGGCAAATGACTCTTTTCCCCTGTGCATGTCACGCTTGATGAAAGGTTATACTCGAAAAAAAGGTGCCTATAAACAACGAAAATCGCCAAATTGTTGAGTAAAAAATACGTGCGATAAATTTACTTTTGTTTCTTTTTCTCTCTTTGTACATAGAATGAATTGTTTGAATTAAGACTAAACATCCGTTCATAAAACAAAAGTGTCTCTGTAATATTTGTGAAAAACTTAATCGCTTTTACTACGTTATCATAATTTCAAACGTTTATCTGCAACACAGTTTAATGTATTGCTTTAAATTAATATTATTTTCAAAGTAAAGCAGTATTGTTTTCTTTAAATCATCAATTGAAATTTTTTAATTGATATGTATGGATTTTTTTATAATTATGATAAATAAGCAGTCTGTGGACTAAAAAGTTCATACTTTGCTATTTTAAAATCTCAGTGTTTTAAAAAATTAAATACCAAATACCTTTTTTTTTTACACGTTTTCAAAAAATTCTCACAATTTTAATTCAATATCTAATAAACATGTAAAACTCGGTAATTTTAAAAATTTCTATTTGAAATCACAGATTTCATTTGTTTTGTATTAGTTTTAATGCATTTCAGATTTGATGTGAATCTATCCTCCTTTTATTTTAAACATTTTTTCACTCTCTTGCTGCGAATTTCGGAGCTTATTCGACATAGCGCTCGACGATTTCTACCGAGTTTACCCGGGTTAAAAAAAAATCATCGCTTAATTTTTGATTTTTTAAAAAATAGTCAAAATTATACTTGTGCATTTAATAATTTCGACCGCAATTTTTTAATTGGAAAGATAATTTATTTCGCCACGGTACGGTATTTTTTTTTATTACAAAACTACAATACTTTGCATATTTTAGATTTTTTTTCTAAAATGAACCAATATCGATGCGTTTAAATAAAAATGATTTTTAAAAACTCATACTTTGCATATTTTAGAGTTAATAATTTAAAAAATACTCAAATTTTAGGTCAAACATTTAATAAATTCTTCATTTATAAAGATAATTGCATGAATCTTTTTTCCTGTGTATCGAACATTTCAAAAAGTGCTCGCAATTTTAATTCAACATTTAATATAGCTGTGAATTTTCGTAATTATAAAAATTTCTACTTTTTTCTCTTTTTTTTTTTATCATACAACGATTTTTAAAAAAGTGTGTGTGCTTATGATCACACGATAGAAGTGATAACTTTAAATTTTGTTGTGTTATTTCAGGGGCTAGTTAGGTGGATAAAAAATAAGATGTTAGTATTGTCCTATAAAATTATTTATTCATATGTCTGTACTCATAAAGTAATATTTTTGTGCGAAATATACAATCATATTTGGGAATTAAATGTATTCTAAGGAGGAAACAATAGGTTTATGGTAGCTGAAATAGGTTATAAATCCTTTAGATTCAAAATTTTATTTAAATATCTATAAAAAAAACTCCGTCAAGCGTTGTTGCGTATTTCCTCGTGCTTTATTTGGATCATTCGACATAATTAAATTGAATTTTGATTTTAAAAAATCAACTAAAGGTTTTGATTTGTCTTTTGAAAAAAAAATCTTTTTTAAATTTCCCACTTAAAATCACAGGTAATTTGTTCAGAAGACCCGATCCAGCTTTGTGAATTTTGGTTGTAATTTAATAATATTTAATTCTACCCATGAATTAATTTAAGCTAAGGGATAGAAAGTATGGCGGGTAGTTGATTGGGAAGAGAGGAATCTTGGTTGAAACCTTTAAAAACGGATTTAATGAGATTTATATCACATAATCTCTGGCTTATATACTAGCTCTTTTGTCATCGTATGCGAGTTTTGTAAAGGGTGTTTTTTTAGAGGTATAGAACTTTAAATTGCAATAAAACAACGATGTATTATTCGATTGACATGAATTTTTTTTATTCGAAAGATAATCTTGTGGCATTACATTTTAAATATGATTTCTGGCATAGGACTGCCACGGCTGGCTCGGATGTAGTCCAATCTGGACGTCCAATTTTCGATGACTTTTTCCAACATTTGTGGCCGTATATCGGCAATAACACGGCGAATGTTGTATTCCAAATGGTCAAGCGTTTGTGGCTTATCCGCATAGACCAATGACTTTACATAGCACCACAAAAAATAGTCTAGCGGTGTTAAATCACAAGATCTTGGAGGCCAATTCACAGGTCCAAAACGTGAAATTAGGCGGTCACCAAACGTGTCTTTCAATAAATCGATTGTGGCACGAGCTGTGTGACATGTTGCGCCGTCTTGTTGGAACCACAGCTCCTGGACATCATGATTGTTCAATTCAGGAATGAAAAAGTTAGTAATCATGGCTCTATACCGATCACCATTGACTGTAACGTTGTGGCCTTCATCGTTTTTGAAGACGGATTCCACCAGCCCATAAAGCGCACCAAACAGTCAGTTTTTCTGGATGTAACGGTGTTTGGACATACACTTGTGGATTAGCTTCACTCCAAATGCGGCAGTTTTGTTTGTTGACGTAGCCATTCAACCAGAAGTGCGCTTCATCGCTAAACAAAATTCGCTTATGAAAATCGACCATTATTTTCGAAATAAAATTGCACAATTTGAAAGCGTTGTTCAGGCGTGAGTCTATTCATGATGAATTGCCAAACCAAACTGAGAATAAATCACTTGACAGCTGTTAAATCGGTCGCCATCTTGGAAAGTAATGCCAACTTAAACTTCTATACCTGGAAGAAAAACACTCTGTACAAATATATCCGGTGCTGCTGCAAGGAAAGTCTTAATTATATTTTGTTTTCTTGTATTTAAATTATTTAATGTAACTTTTTCTTAATACCTGTATACTTAATTTTGTTATTTAAAATTTCTAATTGTTTTAATTTTCTTTTTAGACTCAAGGTATATTTAAGTAATGTGATTAATAGAACTATTTGTTCATTGCTATTCCGATTCGCTTTCAAAAATAGACTTTTATTCTTAAGATCTCTGCAATATTCCTAATGGCAATAATACTATTTACTTCGTTCTGTAAAAATTTGTCCGTTTTCTACATTTTATGTTTAATTTTAGTGTAGGATTTCTTTTTCTCTCTAGGCCTTTTTTTTAAAAAAATATTACGTTTCATTTTCATTCTTCAACTAGGGCTAGAAAGAGTCCCGCATTCACATTCCCCTAGAACAAGGGTGTCCAACCCGCCTCCCGAGGGCAGCATGTGGCCGGCCTTGAATAATTTTGCGGCTCACGAGATTCATTACAACTTTACAAAATTCGACTATTTTGTACAATACTTTTTTTTAGATGTTTTTTTTGTAAAACATGAATTATTATGTTATACATGTTATTATTTTATCACGCTGCTTCTGTTACTGCGAATCTCTCTCTTTTTTTTTTTTCTAAATTGAAATTTATCAAACATAAATCGTGCTCAAACTTAAAGCACGAAAATCTGCAACATCAATTACTATACGCAAATACACATGCATTGAGATCGACTTGCATAAACTAAGTGAAAGAGTCGAGAAACAGACATCTCACTAATTAAATAAATTAAACATTATTAGATCATTGCATTATTATTATACTATCTATGTTTGTGTACATGAAAAACAATGAAAACAATAATATATCAGTCTGCTTTAAATTTTCACTCCAACAATTGTTTATAATGGATCCAAATCTAATATAAAGATATATATTTTTATATGCGGCCCGCGGGATTATGAAGTTTTTCGGAAGTGGCCCTCGAAGTCATTTGGGTTGGCCACCCCTGCCCTAAAAAGAGATGAAGGGGGGGGGGCACTTAGATCTAAGCTAAGAACGTTACTTTTACGGCGTATTGGCGCGGTGGGGGAGGGGGGGGGCTAACTACCACGTTTCAGAGTGGCGGGGGAAACGTCCCTCCTTTCCATTTTAGGGGTGTGTTTGTCCGACTGAAGCCGAATGAGCGTTACATTCCCGAGCGTGACGTTCATTCAAGTTCACTCTCCGGCAAATCGCGGCAATAGAAGTTATCACTTCAAAAAGGTACTTTTTCGTTTCTTAGGGGCTAAAAAATTGCAAAGTGAGTGAATATAAAAGTCGCACTGTTCACCTACTCGAGAGCTTTTGGCGACGTACTTCGAAATTTTGAACCATGGTCAAGTGACGAGGATGAGACCAGAGCTGGCGCTCATTTCTCCTTACTACCACACCACACCAACGCTAGGACGTTTGAGCTCTCGGCAGATTCAATGTGCATCGCTTCTCTTAACAGCATGTCTTCAGTGGTAGCCAAAATTTTAAAAGTCAGTGATAATTAATTGTGGGTACCACACAAGAATTTTGTAATGACTTTAATATAGAAATCACACACACCAGAGGAAGGGCTGACAGCGAGAGGGGAAGGAAAATTTCCATGACAATATTTTATGCATTCAAAAATGTTCGTGCAATGTTGGGGGTAAATGGAGGGGGAAAGAAACCTGTCTGACAATGAAAAGAAGCGAAAAATTTCGGGAAAGGGAATTTTTAAGTTATACACTCGGTAAAAGCCCGTGGAACGCCGGTTTAACCGAGAGGGGGGCGACAGTAATTTTGAAAAAGAATATTGCAAGTGCTGATTTTGTGAAGGGAAGGAAAAATTTATTTAAGTAGAAAAAACCCGTGCAACGCCGGGCCATGTAGTTAGTATATATAAAAGAGGGAACGGTCGTCAGAGCAGCTGCCGCAGGCGCGTCAACACTTTCATATACACTACGGCGCTCTCTTTTGGCTGTAACTTTAAAAATATTAAAAATTTCTTTTTGAGAATATTAGGGTAAGATGGTTTTTCTTCCAAAAAATGTAAAATAAAAAGTTAGATTTTTTTATTCCGTCACACCGGACTAGTACCTTAAAAAATTTGTTGTGGCTAAAATCTCAAGAATAATGAGCTTTGACAAAGTTCTGCCCCTTTTAACCCTTGTTGAACATTTATAATTAAAATTTAGTAACGTATCGAAAATTTATTCTTCTAACAACTAACCTACAATCTACTTAAAAAAATAGTGACTGCTATAGTTATATTTATTGTTCATTATGTACTAACTCTTCCAAGTTCCTTTCCAAAGACTTTGTGAAACAGTTCATTTTTGATAATTTGTATTAAAATACATCAGAGTTTTGGTTTTTTTTTTCCTTCCTAAAAAAAGAGATCTTACTATACAGTGCCGGATTAATATTCCTTCATTCCCTAAGCATTTTTTGTCTCTGGGCCCTCCTTCTAAGCAAGTCTTAAAACAGTTTTACTAGTATTTATTTCATATTCTTACTATATTTTTTATTACAAAGGGAACATTTATTTGAATTCTAAGTAAAAAGAAAAACTATGAATGCAATGAAATTTTGCATAGCATTTACACTTGAATGAAATCCAACTTTTGACATTTTATTAAAGCAAATTCATGAATAACAGTGAGTTTTGGAAAAAGATATGAGACTGTGTTCAGTACTGTCTTGCCATATCATGATTAGTTTATTTTTTAGTAACTTAAATTTTGAGAAAGATTATTAGTCTGTTTCAATGCTGTAATGTATTAAATTTTTTAGAGCTTTGTCTATAGATTAGGGAATTTGATTCTATGTTGTCATTTATTATTTTGCATAATTGGTGAGATTAAGAGGATTTTGTTTGAGGCAAATTGCTGTTTCGCATTTTATCAATCATGTATGATTGGAACTGTTAAATTTTGGTTTCTAAGTTAGCATTGAGATCTTGTGGGTAGGAATCAATTAATTTCATGCAGCATTGCTTGTACTGAAATTTTTGTCCAAGTCTCATAATCTTATTGGTATCATGGATTTTAGTCAGGAAAGAATATGTATCAGCCATTTCTTTGTATACTTTTTCCTTTCTTCTCTACACATTCAATTTATTAATTACACAATAAATTCTATTTATTTTAAATTGTTCTCTTGGACTGAGACTTATATCTATTGTTGGACCCTCAATGAACCTATTTTTCTTGTGTTTCTGATATGCAATTTTGTAATTTTCCACATCTGGTAACTTTTCTTTCCTGCAGATCTCTAAATTTTTGAAGTTACCTCACAATTTGTTTAGAAAATTTGCACTAGTGAATTGTGTAGTTAAGCACATGTTTATTGCATCACATCCTGTTTTTGCAATACCTTGTTATACTGTTCAGAACTTTTCAAAATCAAATCACACATGACCAACATAAATATAAACTCTATTTCTTCAAGTTACTTCTAGTTTTTCTTCTTTTTGTTTATCATCCATGAATATGGCATTTAAAATTGTATTAAGTGCTTCTATGTGAAGCAGCTGTAGTTTCTTAAGTGTGTGCTTTCCATCATGTCTCTGGTAAGCACTTCAATATATTTTCTTTTTTCTGGTGATAATTTAAAATCTGCTATCTCTTTGTCAAAGCTGGAAAAAAAATTCTAAAATGAATAATAATTGAGGGATGGTGCTTCTACCTACCTTATACTGCAAATGGATTTGCTTCTAATTTTTTTTTTTTTTTTTTTTTTGCTGCAAACTGTTGTAATGTCCAGACATTTTAGCAATGTTATCTTATGATTGGCCCCTGCATTTTTAAAATATAACTAGTGCACTTGTTTTAAGGTGTTCAGTTGTCTGTTTTGCCAGTTCACATCGCCTGTGTGATGCAATTTTAATTCGAGAAGTTTTAGAAAACTTTCTATTGGCTACCTATATCTTTAATTTGTCAAATAGTTAAATTGAGTTAATATGCCTACTTCAAATCCATTGTAGAGATGACTAATGGGCTGTTATGTCCAGAATCTTTTTATTTGTGCAATAATTTTACCATGAACTTTTTGAACCATAACCGTGATTAACTCATCACAAATTAG
This sequence comes from Trichonephila clavipes, assembly GCA_019973935.1. Classification (NCBI taxonomy): domain Eukaryota; kingdom Metazoa; phylum Arthropoda; class Arachnida; order Araneae; family Nephilidae; genus Trichonephila; species Trichonephila clavipes. Next base: position 292,707 of record BMAU01021352.1, on the reverse strand, counting down.
TTTTCATGAATACAAGATTTTCCCTCTCCCAAGATTTCGTTTGCCTGCTATAGTCAAGTGGTTATAACAAGCGCGAACTCATGTCCTGTGTTATCAAGTTGTTGGATCGAGTTTTGTTTCCACAAAAGGCCTGCCACACAGATTAGTTGATGCATGTTAAATTTGTCTCAGCTCAAAGTCCTCACATTGGAGTGCATTAGAAGTTTGGAGAGGGGAGTACCAACTCAGATGTTGTCCTCATCACTTGACTTAGAACTCAAAATTACGAAGTCCATCGCCAATGGATGTTACATTTTAGATGATGAATGATATTACAGATTAATACACTAAGATCCCTACTATTAATAGGAGGGTGAGTGGGAAAGTAAGTTTTCCCTATCGGCTGTGGTCAGAGTTGTGTATAAAAGTCAAAACATAGAAAGATGAGACATAACTTTATTTTTCCACATAAGTTCCAAGTATATTGAGTCATTTGTCGTATTGCTTGATAAGCTTCAAAAGGCCCTCCAGGAAAAACTCGGGGCTTTGCATATGGAAGAAGTGTTTAATGGCTATGGGTGAAGATGAAACAGCTGGTGAACACGCAAGACACTGAGGCACCATTGGATTGAGGTCAACCGTGATCAAGCAGATGGATTCCTAAAAAGTGGCCTGGGCTTCTCACATCTGGCGTTCTGTTGTTGGGAGGACAATGCAAGACCACACTCGACAAGGGCAATACAAAACCATATTGCAACTCTTGGTTGGGAGCACCTACACCATACGCCATAAAGTCCTGATCTTACACCTTCATCTGTTTCTGGCTTTGAAGAAGAATCTCATCTGAAGGTGCCTTGGAAGCAACGCTGAAGTTAAACAAGCCATTAAACTCTTCCTCTGTATGCAAATCCCTGAGTTTTCCTAGAAGGCTTTTTAAAGCTTATCAAGCGGTAAGAAAAATGTCTCAATGTGCTTGGTACTTATGTGGAAAAATAAAGTTATGTCTTATCTTTAATGTCTCATTCTATGTTTTGCCTTTCATACACCACTCTGACCACAGTCGATAGGGGAAACTTATTTTCCGACTCATCCTCATAGCATAAGGATGAGTGTTCGAGCCCCTTGCTGTTATGTCTTTAAAATCCTTAAAAATTAATTGGGAAAAGGGGGAGTTTGACCATTTCTATTTCTGGCTTATGGATCAAATCCTATTTATCCAAACCCTACTTAGAGTAGATTTATTCAAGTTGTATTACACAGTGTGCCTAACTAACCATGGCCTATTTATTTCATACTTTTATAATTTTAAATTAGAAACTCTACTCCCAATTATGTTTGTGGCTCTGTTTGAGATGTTGACCACCATACATTTTCATGATCTTTGACTAAAGAATATTTAATCTCTCCATCTAAAATTACTAAAAAATTATAGTTACAGTCTATCATTAAATATCCTTCTCTTCATTCTATTGGGTCTCTTTTTCGATGCATTAAGATAAAGTAATAGCTAAAAGAAATCCAAAATGAATCATTCCCTTTCTGTGGGAAATTGATTCATTTAAATAAAATAAAATAGTAAGAAAAAGTATTAACAGGAATTAGTAACAAAATTCAATTGAATGATTTATCTGAATTTAGTATTTTATGACAAATTTTGTTATTCTTAATTGTTTTTTGCTTTTTTGTTGTTTTTATCTAGCTATATATTTATATTGGAGATATCTGTTGTACATATTCACTTCACAAGCAAATTTGAGTTTTTTTTTTCATGTGTATTTTTTATTTGTATTTCCTTTGTATCATTTTGCATACATCTTTATTTTAAAAATATGTTAAACAAGTTATTTTAAAGCTTTAAAAAAATGCCCTATAAAAGGTGAGTATGAGAAAAGTTGCTTCCTAAAAGGCTGGTCTGTAACCCTAAACCTTTGTGAGCTTGGTTCCCTTGAGCATTCCACCAAGTAGTGTGCAACCTTAGAATGTGACTGTAATAAAAAAAATTCCTAGTTTCTCTCCATGCTTGCTTTTGCCTGTTATTAAAATGAATCTAATTCTAAAAAAAATTCTAAATGAATCTAATCTAATCTTATAGGTCATAGAGATCATAAGGCCCAAAACAGTGACGTACAAAAAAACATGGTTCACAATATTACCAATCTGTCAATAGCAATAAGTTTGAATTTAATGCCATTTTCTTTCTATTATACTTAACGCAATATTTTTCTACAATGAAGAAAACATTGAATTTGAGGATGAAAGAATAGCAAAAATCTTTCTTTTCAATGACAGAAAATATTATAGCAATGTATTTATATGTAAAAAAGGTTATGTACAATGCATATGTTTATGTACAATTAGCTGAAAACTACATGAATTTTTGTCAGAAGGAACGTTAAACAATGATGCCACAAACATATTGAACAACAACAACAAAAATAATAGAAAATCTTACATACTGTGAAATCCAGCGTACAATGCCCACTTTGAGCACAAAAAATTAAATCGAAATTTACGGGATCAAGAGCTTTAAAAATAAAAAAGATGAGTATAGAAAAAAAATTAAGACTTCTATAAATATATCAAATACTGTTTATTTAAAAGAAATGACACTCCTTATGAACTTAAAGGGTTGTAATTCTATATAGTAGTATATTTTTTTTTTTCTATACCTTGGAATAACACCTTGAATAAATGACTTCCAAACATGAGAGCATTGCATATGTACATTTCAGGTTTCTTCGTAAAAAAAAAAAGAGGGTGTGCATTATACAGTGAACATAAAAAACATTAAAAAATGCAGCTCAAAAGTATAGGTAAGCATTATATGCTGGATTTTATGGTAATCTGATATTTTTCTTTGCAATGTTTTTTTAGCATCAAATTGTCAACAAATTGTTCGATATCGTCCATTTTTTAATTCATTTCACCAATGAAATGCGAGTCTAAATAACTGCACATATTTTTCATGATGTTCAACATTGAACAGCATCTGCTGATGAAGGAAGAAAAGTAATCTTTTTTTTCCCAATCAAAGAAAATGTCATAGAAATGTACATGCATAAAATCTTTAAAAGATCTATATGAACAGATTGTGTAAGAAGGAAAGTTAAACCATAATGCTACACGACAAAAATTGCATTAACTCTGAATAAGTGCAAAAGAAAATTAAATGTATAATTCAATACTAAAAAAAATTTAGTATGAACTAAAACCAAAATCTACCTAAAACACATAAAACAGGTCCCCGTTGAAATAGTCCAGAACCAATAACAGTATTGAATGAAGCAAATAATAAACTGTGTTGCACAAAAATTAATTAATGAGACAATACTTTTTTGCAATATTTCTATTAAATATCATAATTTTATTGCAAAGAGCAAACGAATGAGTACATGCAATGATAAATAACTATAATAAGGGAAAATATATATCATATATGGACAGTATAACATAAAATATGCATATGATCTCCAAGAAAGTATGTGAGGAACAGATTATCAGAAGCAACATTAAATTATGATGGCTTGAGACTTCAACGCTGAATTTTAAAGAAATCTAGAAAGAATATTAGAAAATCTTTTCAATATGTGTCTCTTTTCTGTGCAAACATTTTTTTGATCAATATGCAATGCTGGGCCATACAGCTAGTTATAATATTAATTTAAATTAAAAGGTTATCTAAAACAGAAAAAGTAAACCCTATTTTCGATAAAATTGCCATAAACAGTTTTGAACAACAAAAAGCAACATATAACCAAAAGTTTTCAATGTTTAAAAAGAAAAAAAATAAATATAAAAGTAACCTTACACACATAGTAGAAATTATAGCATTAATTCAAACCAAACAGCTACATTAAATAGAAAAATTTAATGAAACTACCATAAGCAGCTCAGAAGAAAAAAAGTCAAGAAATCTTATATGTAAATAGAAATTCTAACTTAAATCACACCATTGCCAGTCTGTTTGAATTGCGAGTGTCATTTTCTTTATACATTTTTCTACTTATTTGTTAACAATGGAAAAATATGGAATTTACCAATAATGGAAAAGGGTACTTATGTATATGCATCACCGCAGCAAAATTTGCACCTTTATATCAAAGCAAATTCTTATGTGTTTTATATGAGAAAAAAAAGTTGCATTTTGGTGAAATAAGTGCCACTTTGGCTGCGGTAATTCTTATACGTAAATATTAGGAAAAGCAGTTCCCTTTTTCTTTTTTAATGAAAAGAAATGCTGTTACTTACATTTTATCGCACCAATGTCAACATTTAAAATAACTCGCAAAGGCTGATATCGCATGTGTTGTATGCTCTAAATTATGGCAACCATATGCTTTGTTTCATATAATTTTGCCAATTGGTTGCAATAATATGCAAGAAGCGCAATGCAATAGAAAGATTATTTGGTACTTATGTATTACTGCAACAACTGCCAAACTGTATTAATAACTCGTCAAGTTGGCAAACATTATTTCATTTTATGCTATACTTATTAATGGGCTGGATTTTGTGATATCAACTTCAGATGGATTGTTGTCCAAGTGCAACTGTAGATTGATATAGTACCACTATTATTCAGTTTTCTAAGAACCAAAACCCAGAGTTCCTTAGAACTGATAAGCACCAAAATATGTACAAATTTTTTGCAAAGTCAACACTATAAAATTCAACATATAGTTGTTAACCAACATGGAGGAAGCAAAAATTTTTCAGATGCAGCCTAAAGGTTAAAAGAGTGCACTCAGGCCTTTCTGATGCTATTAGCAAAGCTATGACGCAACATGAATATATGTGTACATCGATATATTTTTTAAGTAAACTAAAGGTTTTACGAAGAATAGTATTTTTTAATAGATAAATTTTTCAATGAGTTTCAAAATTCTATTTTATGCTTTATTATATCTTAAGAAAACATACAAAAACAACATTTAAATTAATTGCAAATATAATTTATATTATAAACTTACTTATAAAATAATGCTAAAGGAGAGAGTAAAAGCAATTAAATTTTTCGGCCTTCCACCTAAGAATATTTTATATTTTTTTAATAACTGAATTAAATTAGTTTAATATACATTTTAGTTTAGCTTATATTTTATTTGATTATTCCGAAACATTCCTTGGTCAGATTTAATTTTGTTGTTACTTTTTCATTTGTGATTTAGGTTTAGGGCTGAGTCACGTTTATTATTCTTTTTTTCATTTTGACCATAATATGTATACATTAGATTTAATTTTGTCTCATTTCTTTTTCAGTTGAAGAATTTCTGATAACTTAAATTTCACATTCTTAATTTTAAAAATGAGACTGAATTTAATCTAAAAACAGAAACACTACAGAAGAATCAAATGTAAATGTATAAATATCAACATGACAAAAGAATAAAGGTTACGCTGCCTTTGACCAAAATAGAATTTACAAAATGAAGAAGACAATTGTGACTACACAAAAAATGAAAAATTTGTAAGATGAAAAAGAAATAACAAAATTAACTCTAAGCCATTAATGGTTCTGAATAATCGAATAAAATATAAGCAAAACAAAAATGTACATCAAACTAATTTAATTTAGTTACTGAAAAAATAAAAAGTAGGCTTAGCTTGAAGAGTAAAGCATTTTTCTCCTGGAATACAGTTTTAAAATAAAATCTATAAGAAATATTACAAATACAAAAATCAAAAAAATTTTTTAACATAATAAGAAAATGATGCACCAGATTACTGCTGAAAAAAAATGTAAAATTTTCAGTTTTTATCTCAAACTTTTCAGCGCAAATTTCTAAAGCAAATATACTGTGTTGCCAAATGAACAAACCTAAAATCCAGTTGTTGAAGAAAAAAATATGGAAAAATCGTTTAAAAATTTAATTTTAAAAAAAAATCTAAAGCGAATTTCGAAAAAACTCTTCGTAGTGCACATCATCAGGGCCTAGAATAATTATGTGCCAAGTTTCATACTTCTGGGTTGCTTAGTTTGGGCTGTAGAGGTGAAACACACAAGCTTAAAGTCTCTTTTATTAATATATAGATTAACTAACTCACCTCCTCTTCTATAACTTCAGATTTTTCAGTTAAACTGAATTTAGAACAAATTTATTACCAAATTAAAATAGTGCATCAAGCAAGGAAAAATATATTTTTTATTATTTAGTGATCTATATACTACTGCAATAATTTCTTAAATCATGGGTTGAAGCTGATGTAATGAAATTTTATTGAGTAAATCTTATGAATAAAAAACTAAGGAAGAACTCTAAAAACAGTTATAAAAGTATTGAAGGCACATAAAAAACTTTATTTTAAACATAAGACTGTTTCCTTTTTTTTTTTTCTTTTTTTTTAAATTTATTTCAAATAAGATTTCTAAAATAATTTTTCATGAAGAGGTTTTTTAAAGAAAAACATGCTATAGGATATTTAAAGCATGCATAATGTGCTAAACATATTTAAGCTTTTTTACATACTCGTATTTACATCAGTTTTTTTTAGTGTGAGGATATGTACTAATATTGTTTTTTCAAATACATCTATAAATCATGATTAACTGTATGCATTAAAAGAAACTATTTTATTTATTGAAACTGCATATTTTTCGTTTTAAGTACATTCATGATAATTTCATAAGTTTTAATCAATTTTGTACTTGATGAAATAAATGCACAGTCATTTTTCATAATCATCATGTACACTCCATATTCTTTTTAACAGCTTCATGTTTGACTCGTGTGTTTTATGTCCTGAATAGCCATAGTTCGGCCTTCCCTTTTCGTATAAAGGCCTTCTAAAAGGTACGAAACCTTTCATATTATTGTGTGGAGTTTGGTCAAAATTGCATGACCTTTTTCTGCTTCATCCTGGCTTGTTAATTTATAACACTACAGAGGCTTGGTTATTGGCAATTGGTTGTTTAAAATTTTAATTCAATTTATTTGTGTATTTTCTATTCCCTTTGTTTTATTAAAATTAATGAAATTGATTTGTGTGTTGAATTGTAGTGATTAATATATTTTTAGCATTTAGTATTATTTTGAGACTTTTAAAATGAGCAGTGTTTTTTTTTTAATGTTTAAAAGAATTTGTAATGTCAATTTTGTGTTTTCCTTTTACTATGTATTTTGCAGGTCATGAGCTTAATTGATTTCTTTTCTGAAGAAGACATTTTTATTGCCTATGGACCTGAAAAGTATTCCCATGATGACTTTGATTTAGATTCAGAAGGTATTCATTTATTGTAATGCATATGTATTATTTATATTTTTTTAATAAGACTTAATTTTAATTAGTTTTCATTTCAAACATTATTATTTATCATTTTAAATATAGAATACAAGTACCTGATGCATGGAGTTAGAAATACTAGCAGCTTTCAGAAATATGCTCGTAGGTCTGGAATATTTAATTTTCAATCACCAGTTTCTAGAAGAAGGGTTTCATCTCCATATTCTTTGAATGAAGGTAGTGTGCTAATTTTCCTGTTTCATAATTCAGTTTAGAAGGGAAATTTTCAAATATATGCAGAATTGTTTTTGTTGGTTAAATAATAAAAATTAATATTCCAAGTGCTCAACATAATATTAATTTATCTGTTAATTTACAGAATACACAGGCCGGTTAAAATTGTACTGAATTAATTTATATTAAACTGAAATTGTATTGAATTCAGTTTGTGATTGTCATAAAATAATTTGTTTTGGATTAAATGTAGGACAAATTCATCATTTTACATTAATTACTTTTGTTGTTTTACTTATATTGCTTTACAAACCAATGATTTGAAATAATGGTTTCAATATACAACCTTTGACAATAAAATTTGGTGAATAGTCCTGTAACATTAAGGTAGAGGAAATATTAATGAGAGTTACCTTACTGTGCCCTTCGAAATAGTCATCTCTCGTAACTATGTACTGCTGAGGTCTGCTATACATGTTCTGGAAACTTTGCAAGAAGTCTTCTTTATATAAGGATGGAGTTCAAAAGCCTCTTCACATTTTGTTGAATGTCAGGAATATCGTCAAATCTCTATCCTTTCAAAACTAGTTTGAGTCGTGGGAATAGGAAGAAGTCTGAAGCTATGGAGTTCTGGGGAGTATGGTGAATGTTGAATTTACTCCGCCTTCTTTTTTGCCAGGAACTGTTTGACGATATCGGCTGTGTGAACGTGAGAATTGTTGTGAGCAAAAAACCATGAGCCTTGTTGTGTGTATTAGAGTCGTATCCTACATATCCCTCGCACAATTTTCTCATCCCTAAATACTGGGTAACAATTTGTCACACAGATTAACAGTTAATCTGCAGTTCATCAGCTATCCTGTGCACAGTTAATTGATGATTTTTCGTACTTAATTTCCTCATTTTCTCAATGTTTTTGTTACTGACGGAACTCGTTGGTCTTCCACTGTGGGTTTTGTCTGAAATACTTCCTTGGTCTTCTCGAAAACGGGCAAATCACTCATACGCACACTTCATGGAAAGTGCTTGATCTTCATGAACATGTACCAGCATCACATAAGTTTCTTTCAGAGTCTTGCCAAGCTTAAAACAAAACTTTAAATAGATCTTTTGTTCCTTCATTTTCCTGTTCTCAGTTAAGAAGCAACACACTGAACAAGCACTTTGTAAAACAAGTCTTGCATGGAACACAAATCATGCTCAACTGAACAATGAGGGGAACAGATGGTTAACACCTGCCACTATGCATGTGCAGCATTTTGTTTCGCCAGTGTTGCCAAATTGGCCGTTCTGACTTCATTCACTGAACTTTGTCAGAGGTTGTATGTATAATGCTATTTCTTGAAATAAACTATATTTCAAGAAATTTAATTTCTCTTCAAATATTTTATTACCATTTATTATTTTTATTTTCAATGTACAAAAATTTAAGAACCTTAAAAAGTATCATTCAAACAATTTGGAAAAGTTAATTTTGTCTGTGTTAAAATCACCCAAACTGCTGATATTATTTGTAAAGAAATTGTTTTGGAATCTGTTTTTCATTTAGGGATTCTTCTCATTCCAAAGTAATAGTTTGTGCTACACATACTCTCTAGGATGCATGTGTAGGTTAGGGGAAAAAAGCACCATTGCCATAAATCAAACCCAAAATTCCTTTCATTGTTTGTTTAACAGTGAGAATAGCATGTAAAAATTGATATGAGACAAACCTCCTGTATGACTTTGTAAGGGAGAAATACCTTTTTCTGATTATTCAACTGAAATGAGTAATATATCAGTCCCTGAAAGGAAAATAAGTTCTGTCACCCAAAAAGCAATTACCGCTTTTTAAGTTAAATGGCTTAATAGGTTTGAAGAAGGGGTTTGGCCTACTAATTGCATTTTTTAAGTGATTGAAAAGGAGCTTATGGCCATTTGATTCCCCTTCCCAGGTTTAAAATTTTCAATAAGGTAACTTAAACTGCCTGGCCTAATTTATCTCCTGCGTTTCTTTACCTTGCTGCTAAGCCTTCAATTGATTAAATAGGGATTGTCGTACATTACTGACTTTGTATGGTCCCACCAGAAAAAGTCTAATTATAATCAGTCCAACGATCTAGCTGGCTGATGAACCAGACTATCACAATCAATCCTGTAATAACCAAATGTAACATTTAGAGGTTGCCAGACTTCATTGGTATTATGGGGAAACTCCTATCAGGCTGGAGTCACATTGAGGGCTGCAATGAACATTTACGGCTTTAATAAGTTCCTGCAGAACTTGCTCAGAAAGGTCCGAGTTTTCTCTGTCTCATAGACAAGGAGGAAGATATTAAGATCCAATGGGTTGATTTTTGAGAATGCTAGATGAAAGATTTACAAAGAAATGCTTTTGAGCTGTATGTTTACTCCACAAATGGTCATTATGTGGATTGAAGATTACTGTTCTCATAAAATTTTCTTCATCTATGAATAAAATGAATGCAGCAAATAAAAGGTCTGCCACACTCTGTTGACAAAACCAAGTAGCAAAACCTCCCTGGTGTTTATAATCAAGTGTCAATACCTGGATATGCTGTAATCAGTTGGTTTGCTGACAATTTTCCCATAGGATGGGCTGAGAAATATTCAATCATTATGTTATTGCTCAAAAAATCTCTTGGATTACTACCTGAAAGACGTAGGACAGGGGTGGCAAAACTTTATGAAGCAATGTGTCATTTTTCTAAAGAAATGTTTGATGAGGTATAGACGTGCCATCAGATAATTTTGACTTATGATTGCTGGGAAAATATTAAGATTAAATATTAACAACTCAAAACTATTTATTATAAAAAAATACATTTTGCACTGTATAGTAGTAAATGTCTTAGTTATACGTGCAATTTAAATCAAAGTAAGATTAGTGTGTCTTCTGTTGTTACAGATTAAATGACAGCTTATATTAGGATTGTTACTTTTAGCACAGAATGCATATTGAAAAGGAGTTATCTGCCAGAACGGTTTTTAAGCTAGTCTTTTATGTAATACATTTCTGTTGTTGCTTATGCCACCTGATCGACAGTAACATCAGATCAAGGTTCACAAAATTCATCGCAGCTAAGGGCTAGATTTTTATGCCTGTCATTGGCCTTATCTTTGAGCATTATGTAGGTGACAGTACAATTTGGCTTGTTCCACCCCAATTTTGTGGGTTGATTGATTGAATATTAACGTCGCACTGTTCAGCTACACGAGGGCTTTTGGCGACGGACCACGTAATTTTGAACCATGGTCAAGTGACGTGGACGACACCTGAGCTGGCACCCCCCTCTCCTAACTACCACACCACACCAACGGGAGGACGTTTCAGCTCTCGACAGATTTAACGTGCATCGCTGCCCTACACGGCGGGTCTTTTAGTGGTACTGGGCTCGAACCCATGACAAAGCAAGCCACGTTCCGATACCAATACCACTCGGCTACCGCGGCCCCCAATTTTGTGGGAGAACAACCCTTGGGGTGATCAGGGGTCTCCCACCTCTCTTCCCCTTCCACCAACCTCATGAATGGATTTGCGGCTCGATGGCTATTTAAGAGTACCCTCATGCCACGAAGGCACTATACATTTACAAAAATCCATGCCTTCTACAGCATTTGAACCCAGGCCCTACAGCACTGTAGTCAGCGTCAATAACCACTATACTGGATGAACGACGTTTACATTTCTAAAAATGTCTCAGAGGCATAGGTAGGTGAAACTATGGTTAAAATAGCACATTAGCAGCTTCTTCAAACAGTTAAATGTGACTGGAATTGAATTCCGTGTTTAAAAAATTTCGTTATTGGCATTTTTACTTATATAACCTTGCTAATATTTCTGTTTCAATCAACTCCAACTTTTTCCTTTTTTCAATAAATTTTTGAATCCTTATTGAACTAGACTGGAAATCAATCAGTTACGATTCAAATTCTTCAATTTCCAATAAATCTAATTATGACACATTCAATTTATCTAATGAAGTCACATCAAGGTGCTAAGTAAACTTGAACGTTTCCAAGAATCCATAAAATCGAGAAAACCTTGCTGAAAATTCCTTGATTGAAGAGATGGTTACGGAAATATAACTCATAAAATCATAAATATAACACAAATAAGTTTTAAAATACAGTTGTATCATCGAAGTTTACTATGCTATTGCGTGGACAAAATTTGCATTATTAGCGATTGAAGCACACCTTGCAAGGTAACTAATGCAAGGCAATAACAAATGAGTGTACACCCTGCCACTCTGTGACCAATCACTCACTTTTGTTTGTAATATTTCATAGTGAACTTGGTTATTTTGAACTAAAATGCAAACTGTTTTGATCGGTGATGTGCACAAAATATTATGTTGTGTGCCATTGGTTCGCTATCCCTTATGTAAGACATCCTCCCCATTCTTTGGCATCCTATTAGATTGCTCTTGATTCATAACTCTCTAGAAATAACCATTATCACTTTACTTTCTGTGCAGATATGCAAAGATTGTATGGTGAGGAGTGCGCTTTTTTATAAATTACTGTTCCATATTCCATGTGCTCATCGGTCGGTTCAACAGTTTATTCACGCACCCTATTATCTCAATGACCATTTGTCAAATATAGATTTCAAGAAGAATTGCTGTGAAGTCAAACTTCCCTACAGTACTGTGTGATTCCAAATTGTTCTTGTGCCTCCTACTCCTCCTGCAAGTTCATTGCACTATAATGAATCACCATGTATATAAAAAATACAGTTGATTGGTGAAAATTAACCTTTATTTAAAAAATTAATAAGCAGGTTTAAATATTTTAAGAGGAAAATATTTCGATTAAACTTTTAATTAAAATAAAAAATATGCACTTCACTATTTAACATCATTCATGATCAGAAGTATCGACAAATAAGTTTCAAAGACTGTCTTTTTAGTATTGATTGTACTGATTAATCTCTTAAAGATTTAATAGTTTTGTCTATACTATCATTATTTAAAACGATTAATAATTCTCCTAGTCATTTTTAGAGAAAGTATTTTTTTTTCTAATAGGGCTGGGGATTGGTAACTATAATTGCAGACCTAGTGCATTCCCTGGGAGCTGGTATGGCCTTTTAGTGTGTCACCATATAAAAGGATACCAATTGCCATAATGTAATTCTGGCACTCTGTTTCCTCTCCAGAATGAGGAAAACGGAGCTCTGAAAGGGCCAAATTGTACTAGGAATTTAATTTTTCCAAGGGGACTCAAGCCAAGGAGGTACCCTTTAACATGCCGCATAATCATGTGACATGAACACTGTTGGGTTTTTGAATCATGAAAATCCACTGACTTTGGCGGGGGTCAAACCTGCTAACTTGGGTGTACAAGGCCAGCGACCAACCAACTACGCAACCCACTCGGCAAGTGCCGAGCTGCGTGCGAGTATTTTCGACTCTTTTCTCTTCACTTTCTTTAAAGAAAGTGTTGGGACAATCATTCATCTTTCTTGTTAATTCCACTTTTAATCGAGGGGGGGAGTTCCATTTTTAGCATACACATTTCGGAAAAAAAAAAAAATTTTAAATATTAACTTACAGCACCTTATATTTTGAATACAAAATGAATCCATGAAGTAACTAGGCAAATCAAAAAGCAAATGATATAATCAAAAACTGAAGAAATAAATTCATGTCTAGAAAGAGTGACACCTCAACTTCTTATTCTATCTAGTTAATTTGCACAAATATATTCAATAATTAATATCCTATAAAATGCAATTTCGTATGATATCCAGTAGTGTGTGTATCTTCCTGTGTTATTATACCCCTGGAGTTTTCTGTATTTTTCTTTTCAATAACATTTTACATATATAATGTACTTTTCTATTGTAATTTATTGAAATTCACTAGCCTTTTCAAGAATATTTTAATGTTAATTACGATATACTAAAAGATTTTACATACACTGCTGGCCACACAAAATGCAACACCAAGAAGGACCAGAGATATCATAGCAAAATTTATTTGGCAGATAACATGTTGTACAAAGATCAAATGATTAAAATTGCAGTCTCTTGTGACATGTGGATGAAGACAAAATCAGTAGTTAGTGCAGCAACTATTGTTGGCTATAACCGCTGCCACTCACCTTAGCATAGAATCAATTTGGATGTATCCCTTTGGGATAGAGCAATCCATGCTGCTTCCATATATTGCCAGAGTTGATCTGGTGTATCCCAAGCCAGTTGTGCAAGCATGGACCACACGTTTTCGATTGGCGATAGATCTTGAAAACGAGGTAGCAGGCCAATGAAGCTATTCAATCTGATGGGTAAAAAAAAACCTCTTGAACATTGCATGCCTCCTGTGGTTGCACATTTTCTTGTTGGAATATGGCTGATTGCGAACACTGAATGTATGGAAGGACCACGGACTTCAACACCTCAGAGATGCAACTCTGGATGTTCAGTGTACCGGCAATGTGTACTAGAGGGGTGCAGCAATTAAATCACCATCCCAAACCATGATACCTGGTGCAGGACCAGGGTGACGATGCATAACTCAACAGTTCAGCAGCTTCTCACCACAGTGTCCCCAAACTTGAATCCAACAATCAGGGTGTTGCATTCAGAAGCGGGATTTGTCAGTTAACACAATGTTGTTCCATTCCGTTATTTATGTCCTCCATTTATTGCACCATCGATGGTGCAAATGCCTGTGGTTTCCAGTCAAGTGTAGACTAAGCAATAAACGCCTTGTGGACACTGAATGATGCTTAACAGACTGAATCTGTTGTGCTGTGGTTCGTGATGTGGCTGTGCAATCCATTATTGCCATGCACACGATCCATCTGTCATCACTGGCAGTGATGCAACAAGGTGGGTGCAATCGGCTCTGTCGGTCTGTCATTTCCTCCTGCATCTAGTGATGACAGATCGTCATCATAGTTACTTGGTTTCATCTGACACGTTGGCCAATTTCTCAGGATTGTCTGCAATCCTTCTAGACTGCTATTCATCTTTGGTTTAATTCAGAAACTTGGTTTCTAGTTATAGATCAATGATCTCTAATAGCACCGTATTTTCCTGTATATATATTCGCGGATTATGTGTTAAAAAAGTTTCAAATTTCGTTGTGCGTATTATACGCCGCCGCGGATTATCTGAGAAAAAACATTCTCCATCAGAAAAGCGATCAATAAAGTTTTAGAAGAAATGCCGTTTATGTTTAATAAAATAAATAACAGATGGCGCTTTCATGACTCAGATGACGTATTTCAGCTATAACTAGTTTTTGTCCAATTACATTCAAAAAACGAATTCGATTCCTCGGAAGGAAAAAATAGTTATTAGTCGCTGGCGCCTTTTCCAATTTTCTCTTGACTAGAGCTATTAAGTCCTTCGAAAGTTTTCATCAAGTTGAAGCGAAAGTGTTAAGTTACACTACAAACTTAAAAGGCTACCAAGATCGGGAAGCTGCAAGGTTTTTCAACTTGTTAAAGTGCCGATCATTTTGGTAAACCTCACTGGCCAGAATTAGAGGAAGAAATAAATAAAAGGATTTTAAAAGAAAGAGACAGTGAGGAAGCAGTCTCGATCTAAATTTTTTTGCTGTTAACTTGCTAAATTAAAGAAAGAAAGATTTTTTCCGCATGGAATGTTTTGTTTAACAACTCAAAACATAGATGGCAGTAGCAAAGAATTTTTTTGTTTTATTGAGATTATCGTAAAAAATATTATCATACATATTTGAAAAGACATTTCGTACTAAATTTTTTTTCCTGTACAATTTCTTACTTCTATTTTCAATTATATTGTGTACTTTTTGTCTTTATGACATTCATTATCGGCAGTTTATATTTTGGATTATTCGGCCTAAAAACTGCCGCGGATTATACAATGTTTTTTTTTTTACTTGAAGAAAAGGCTTTGCGGATAATACGCCGCTGCGGATTATATACAGGAAAATACGGTAATAATAATAATGCTATTGAAAAACAAATTTCTAAAGATATTAGTAACTTCATTACAAAATTAGCAATTAAATATAGTTTTTCTGCTGTAGCTATCAATAAATTTAAATGCAAAATCTTAAATGAATTTCTGAACATTAATTATGAAACTAATAGTGATATTATTTACAAAAAAAATAAGCATCTCTCACAAATTGCAGAACTTACAAAAGAACATCATTATCGTTTATGTTGATAAAGTTCTGGGTAATTATACAATTGATTGTAAGTGGCTTTATGGTAATATGCTAAACAAACATTTTCAAAATAATACTGCTTTTTATTAAAAAAATTAGATTTGTGTGTATTTCGGGTATTAAAAATTCCCTCATATTTTCCTAACTCCAAAATTTCATAAAATTCCTATTAAATTTAGAACTATAACGAACGGTTTTAAAACTTATATTACACATCCGGGCAAGAAGCTACAAAATATTATTCAATTCACATTAGACAAAATTGATATATATAATTCTATTATTGTTAAGAATAGTGTGGACAATGTTTAAGTATATGCAAAGTAAAAAAATTTCTATTCATACCTATGATTTTTAAGATTAATTTAACTACACAGATATAGGAGACATGTTTATGATTCTTAAAATAGCCTATAACAAATTTTCTTTGAATAAGATAATAAAATATGGTAAATATCTTTCTATTATTCAACTCGTATTAAATGAAAAACTTATATTTTTCATAATAACTCTTATCAGCAAATTAAAGGACTACCACTAGGGCCGGACAAACCGGAACACTGCCCGGGGCGGCGATATTTAAGGGCGGCATTTGGATCTAATTTAAAAAAGAAAAAATTTTTTTGTTACAAAAAAATTGATATACATATATTCTGAAATATTATTGGGAGAAAATTTGTTATTTCATTTAACGTATCTTATTTCCTTATTTTGTACTTTGTATGTTTCTTTTGTGTTAAAAATTGTAGAGTTCGAGGCGGAAGTATATGTTAATTCATGAAATTAGTTATGTTTATACATCTGTCACTAGTAACTTTCTCCCCATCCCGAAGCAGGATCACAACGGACATTTCTTCACACGAGGGAACAAGGCTTATAAGATTTTTTGTTAGATAGAGATGTTTTATTTTAGCTTTGGTATAGTTACTTTTAGTTGAAATAAACACTTGTGATCCCCACCATCTGTACTCTTTTTCGAAGAAATTGGCCTGTAGAAATGGGTGATTCCTTCTCTTACATTTTACTCTTTTGAAATAATAACAGGTAATTATGTTCTTAATTTTGAATTATTTTTTATTTTTTAATCCGTATAATACGTATATATACACAGTGCGGCAAATAAGTTTTAAGACTGTGTCCACAAAACGATATGTAAATTAGTAATTCCTGTTTTTTGTTTTTTTTATTCAAAATAGGACCCTCCGGCTACAATGCACTTGTTATAGAGATTTATTAAGGAATCGAATGCCAGTTGTAAATCACTTTGTGGAATGACCTGCAAAGCATGCGTCGAAGCCACTTGTAAGGTCGAAATATCCTCAAAATAACACCCTTTTAATTTCATTTTAAGTTTTGAGAACAAAGAGTAGTCACAGGATGCTAAATTAGGTGAATACGGTAGATTGTTCAACACCCAAACATTATTTTTTGCCAAAAATCAACGAAAAACAAGGGAGGTGTGACGGAGTGCATTTTCATGTAACAAACACCCACTGTTTTTAGTCTGATATTCTGGAGGAATGCAACGAATTCTGACCATCAAACGCTTTAAAACAGCTAAGTGGTACTGGCCTGTAATTGCTTGTCCAGTTAGAACAAATTCTTTGTGGATAATACCCCTAGCATCAAAAAATGTAATAAGTGTTGTTTTGGTTTTTGATGGAATTTTCCTTGTTTTTTGGCTTATCGTGAATTTTCTGACTTCCACTTTTCTGACTAAGCACGCCAAGGTCTACTGTGCCTATCTCGGCTTTCGTGACCTTGGACGCTGAGTCGCATGAGTAGATGTTAGGGTCAGGTGGTCAGTCTGACGGGATATATATTATTATTATTACTCTGCTGCCTTTTTGTTCACAAGAATTATTAAAGTTTTATAAGTGTGTATCTGTATGAGCAATTAATTTTTTTTAATTATTTATTTATTTATTTTTTTGCTTTGGCGAGAGGAGCGACAAAACTGCTACAGCTGGCTCTGCTACTACAAGGGCGAGACTGCTAGTAACTGTTCATCCAATATTTATTTGCACTTATATGAAAATGATAGTATTAGTTACGAATCTTGTTACTTTTTTAGATACATGATGACCTAATTAATTTTAGTAATATAGTAGATTTTGTTCCTAGCTTAAATTATATTATCCCCAATATTTGAAATTATTAAAAACTAATTACAATAATGAGTCAGCTAACTTTTTGGACCTTGGATTAAATGTTAAGAATAATTCACTTATACGTAATATTTTTGATAAGAGACTCTTTAGATTTTAACATTATAAAAATGCCATTCTGGTGTAGTAACCTACATCTATCAATATTTAAAAAATATATCTTAAATTTTATAGAAAGAAACTATGATTTAGTTACTGATAACGTATTAAAACAAGGTAATTATAAAAAACTGCAATAATTGCTTGGAATACAACTATCCAAGTAATTCATTTTCAAATATATTTCTATGTTATATTAACTCTTTTTCAATTTAGTTTATTAATTTATTTAAAATATCGCTTGTGTGTGTGTGTGCTTTGTTTAATTGCAAAATAACTATCTTGGTGGTGGCTCTTTTTTTTTTTGCTTCTGTGAGTTAACACGTCAATTTAGCGTGCGATTTTTGCATAAGATGCTTCATTTTCATATTTCTCTATGGTTCGCATTTTTACATGCAAGTTTTTTTCTATAGAATTTTTTTCTTAATATTCTTCTGTGTGAGAGAAACCTTATTTTTCTCTCTTCATAATTTCATTTTATTATACTGTCTGGTTTGTCATCCATGTGTGTCAGAAATAGGCATAACTTTTCAACATGGCTCTGTTTTTTCCTGTTATATCAAAAATTTCTGCTGTATGAGGAAGGTGGTACCATAAAGCAGCTTAACCCTAAATTCCTAGTCTAATTCAGCAACAGCTTTATGTAAAGTATTGGCCGAGAGTGTAGTATTTTTTCGAGTGTTAGTAGATTTTCATTAAACACATCTTCAGTAGACGTTCATCTTCTTTATTTTCAAGCACACATCAAAAACCCAGGACAAAATTACTGTACATTTTCACGTTGATGAGACACAAACTTGCGACGATATTAAAGCAAAGTGGACAGGAGACAAACAATAGCAACATCTTGGAGGGCACAACACAAATACACAAAGAGCAGCTATTTACATGCTTACATGATGATGGCAAAGAGAGAAGAGAGCCTGCGATTACACAAGGTGTTGGGTTCTATACCAACAGTGCAAGTGTGTGATGATTACGTAATCGTAGTTCTGATTGGATAGAATGGGTGGGACAGGGATTTCTGATGCAATAATATTCATCGATTACGATTAAGATCAGGGTGTTAGTTTCGAACCAAATAATTAAAAGATTATTTCAATATTATTAAAAGAGTTAATTAAAAGGATGCTAGAGGCAAGTATTACATATATATATGGGAGTCCGACTAAAATCTTCGAATAAAAATCAGACTCTTCAGAAGTCGGGATTTTAAATTGCGAGGTAGTTGTCTAGGGGTAAGTATTAAAGGGTTAGTGTTGAATTATTGGAATCAAAGTCATTTAAACGCAGATACTTCATTTAAGTAAAAAAAGAATTTATTTCAAGTTAAAGGGGGAAATTTACAAGGGAAATATTTACAAAGGGGAAAAAGACGTGCAGAAATTAGGTTAATTGAAAGTTGAGTAATACCTTTAGAAGACGGGGAAATTAATTACATTTCTCATGCTTGGACTGAAACCGCAGTGGGCGCGAAATGCGCGAAAAACGTGACGTGTTGAACCAGCTGGGTTTAGTAGGCCTCTTCCAAAAAATCATTCGCGGCGGCGCTCCGCAAACCCTCCAAACGGCGCTGCTTCGGAATGCGGTAATAAACAAAATTGACAGTAATAGTCCTCTGAAAAGGGATATGACTCAACCTTTTACAAAATGATTCAAACGGAAAATCCTACATATATACAGATTGATTTGCTTTGTAGCATTATTATGTTAATAATCTAAACAATATTTTGTCTATTAAATATTTTAGAACTGTATAGTGTAGCACTTGTATGTTTTTTTCATGACATAATTGTATTACAAAATTTTTCAGCTTATTGATAAAAACTCAATGTTGCTTTATTTTCAAGTGTATGTGGTCCATCATTTCTTAAATTTTCTCATTTTAAATTCCTAGAAAAGTTTAAAGATTCCATTTTCCATGACATGTATTTAATTGTTAAATGGATTTGTCCACACAGACACATTGTGCTTGAAACTTTGACTTTTGAAAATTTGATGCATATGTTTGGAAATTTCATTGGTTTTAGAAAAATAGATAGCATTTATTCATAAATTTAAAAATCTGGCATCAAAAAGGGGAATGATATTAGGATCTGTAAGAGAAATCATGACTACTGTTCAGTTTTTCAGACAGAATTCTTAGCTATTGAAGAGGTTTTGAAAATTGTTTTTACCGAGAGTGTCAATACAGATACTTAGATATTGAGTGATAGCCAAAATTATTCAGCATCTATCTGAATGGTGGAGGCATGGTGACAGAATGGCAATGAGTATTGTCCAGCTTTAAATAGCTTGATTGCTAATGTTTAGATCTTTTTACATTGAGTACTGTCACATGTGAATGTCTGCAGGAATAAAATTGCAGTTGGTTCGGCCCATGAGGGCAGCCATAAAGTTTCTACACATGGTGGCTGCCTAACTTTCTCAGAAATTGCTTTCCGGGTCAAACAAGATGTCGGTTCCTCTTGGAGGCAAGCCCCCATACATGAGCGATATGAAGGAAACCGTCCTGGTGCTGCTTTGCGTGGGACAAGCAGTAGGCAAGATGAAACTATTCTTGATAGGCTTCTCAGTGGACATACTAGAGTTCAACAGCATGTGGCAGGTCTTCAAGTTTACCCTCGTTGCCATAAGAGCCAGCTGCTCTTAAATCCCGCTACAGTTCTTCATTGTTTAAAATGAACAGGCTTACTGAATTGATCTAGATGTTTCTGTCAATTAAGTGGGATAAGAAACAACAACAAAAATCTGGCAGTGAAATAAGAGTTTTATTTCATTATTATGAAAATTCGATAAAGAAACTTTTTCAAAAGTATTTTATCTTTAAATGTTAGTGCCTATATATGCATTAGGGATTCTAGAGATAAGTAGTGGAATTTGAAAAAATAATTGTAACTAGTTAAAAAAATTTTTACATATTCATCTCCCATCAGTTGAATTATCAAATTTTAAAATGTCATTGACAAAATTGTTATTCTTTTAAATATTAACTAGCTTTAAAATTTATTTTATGCAAAATTACAATATTCTGTTGAACCAAAATTATTTAATAATTTACTTTAAATAATTATTTCAATTGCTATTTTTTTTAACATTTACTACTTGATTGTTACATGATAGTATACTATTTTTAATGAAATAAAATTCAATGTCTTAAATGCTCTATCTTTGGAAAAGTGTACATTCAGAGATAAATGTTAAAAACAAGTATTGAAAAGATGTAGATTTTTTTTTAACATTTATAGATATATGATTATCAATATCCGTAAACATAGCTGAGTTGAATGTTTTTCTATTTCTGAACTCATTCCAAATTAAAATTAGTTATTTTAATTATCAAGGTTGTAAATATTCTTCTATAAAAAAAGTTCTAGTTTAAAAAAAATTTTGTTACGGAAATTTTTTTTTTAATCTTTTTGTTCTAGTTTCTCCTTCAAATAGCAGTAGAGGGTCATTTTCTGCTTCACCACTTTTCCCTTCTCGTTATACAAGAACTCCGGTAAGTTTAAAGTTCATGCATTATAAATTTTATGTTATCAACATAATAGTATCTGATAATATAAATATTAAATTGTTTAGATATAGTACTATAATTAAGTGAACAGTAGTTTGAATGTTGAAAAATACATATAAGTGAAGATATAAAGCAGAGACTTAAATGGGCTGGTCATCTGGCTAGAATGAATGAAGATCATTTCTGCAAGAAAATCCTTCTGGCGAAGCCCATGGGAAGTAGACCTTGGGGTAGACCCCTGTTAAGATGGATTGACTGTGTTGAAAAAAACCTAAGTATCTTAAAGGTCAAAAATTGGGAAAACAGTCGCCAAAAGTAGGGATGCCTGGAGAAAACTTCTGGAGAAGGCCAGGGCTGTGAAGATATAAAGTTAGAAGAAGATATAAAGTTTTTTCTCCATGCACTGTGTAATGCACTAATTATTAGAAAGTAATATTTATTTTATAGTGTTACTTTTTTATTAAAATATGTGTAAATGTTCTTTCATGCTAAATTCAATTGTTAAAATTTTGTTATCTATTTTTTATTTATTTTCTAATGTGCGGAAATTCGGAAAATTTCTGTTGAGGAAAAAAGGTATTATATTTTCAAAATTAATCACCAAATAATCTTATATTAACAAAATTTTAATTTCGTAAAATGAGTGCCACCTGGTAATAAATTTCAGAAAACAGAGATAGAAGCATTGGAAAATACTTATGAAAGCTCTTTGTGTATTTTCATAGACATGATCATTCTCATACAATTGTTATTTGTGCTTTTTCTTATTATTTAATGTTTGTTCTTTGTGGTATTTGTTTCATCTTCCATTTTCAGTAATTGAAAATATGGACTTGTGTAGTTGCAGTAAAAGTATGCAATTTTCTGTTTTGCACCACTCAATTGCTATACAGACTTTAACAGAAAGTAACACAAATCGATTTTCTTTAAAAAATATTTTCAATGTTTATAGTTGCTTTCTTGTCCATACTGAATAAAGCACCAAAATGCATGTGATTAATTGAGGGAATGTTAAAGAGAGGAAAAAGAGGAAGTAATTTTAAAAAAAAAATTATTTTTTTTAATGAAAAAGAAAAATCTGGAGGTCAAAATAAAACTCTTAACATCTTGATGTACTGATAAAAAATGCTCATAAGTTGAGAAATTTTAATAAGATTTATTATAATTTTTTTAATTACTATGGTTTAGGAATTTTCCATTTTTATGTGATAACAGCTTAATATCGTAATTGTGCAGTGGCGCACACAAGGGGGTCCTGGGGGCCCAGACCCCCCAAAGCCCTTGATTTTTTTTTTTTCAGATGGATTATAATTCTAAGTATATAGTACGTAAAATTTAATTAATTACTTGTTATTAATGATTAATTTTATGAATTAATGCTAATTATTTATTAAAAATTAGTTTTTACTGTGTTTTGTTTCCGAAAATCGACAAAATCAAAAGGAGCATGTTACAAGAATGGTGAACTTTCAACCCGGACCCCCCCTTGAAAAATCCCTGTGTGCGCTACTGTAATTGTGCATACATGAATTTTATTTTGACTTCTTGGTTTCTAATTAAAACACATTTTCTTTTGTTTTTACTACTAAGAATATACCAATAATGTTTGTTTGTTTTTTCATTATTAAAAAATAATTTTTGTAAAAATTCAGCTTTATTTTGTGTTAAATGATGACTTAAAATATTTTTGCAGTGTAAAAAAAATTGTTAGTTTCTGCTTATAAGTTTAAAAACATGACCTCGCTTTTTAAGCTTAAAATTTTAAAATTGTATCCTTTCAAAATAAAATAAGGTTTACAACTGTGACTATACTATACTGAAGTGAAATGATATAAAAAGGTGTTATATTTTTTATTAAAGCAATAGAAAAATGTAGATATGTATATTAGAAAAATGTAGTATTTTATTAAATACATCAGATTTTCTGTGGAACTTTTCAAGTGAAAAGGAATAAATTTTCTGTAAATGAAATACTTTATTAAGATATTATACTCACTTTTGGAAAGCAATTGCATATTTTTTTAAAAGAAGTGTTAATTTTTCATGTCATTTTTACCTTTAAGGGGAAAATTATTAATAAAATCATATCAGTTTAATATCTTTATACAAGCTTATTCTTATAAAAATTTGATTTAAAGAAACAAGCACTATGATTTTTTTTCCCGTATTTATTTATATTTTGATGTTTACTGTTGTTGTTTCTAATGCCACCTGTCTGATGTAGTCAGATCGAGGCCCGCGAAATTCATCTTGGCAAGGGGCAAGAACTACGCCTGTCGTTGGCCTTGAGCACCATACAGGTGACAGTAAAATTTAGCTCGGTGAAATTCCTCGAAGGGACGATAGATGGCGACACTACCTCCACAATTTCTGCATGGAACTAAAGGGGAAGGAAATATTCTCCAGTCCCTGCGCTCGCGATTCAGCCCACAAGACTTCGGACCCACTGATTTAACGAGCACGTATTCCGTGTGTACTCTGAGGGTATTTAGTGGCATTGAACCCAGGCCTTCCGGTCTGAAGTCGGATGCTCTAACCACTAGGCTACCCACGGCCTTTGATGATTACTTGTATTCATTATTGTTATTCATACAAAACATGTTCTTAACATATGATGGGGGGGAGTAAATATTCATTAAAGTGATGCCTGTCAGAAAATAAATGCAAAGATGCCTATTTTCATGAATCTTAATTTTGATTTCTTTCATTACATTTTTTGCAAATAAGTACTGGTGTTGTGGATTTGGGAAAAAATCAGCCACAACATTTGAGATGTTCCTTTTCAATGAGTATTTCAGGGATGAAAGTGTAGAATATTTTCTGGGTGTTTTTCCCAACTGCTATTCTAAGATCTTGAAGACTGCAATTGAAGAAACCTTCACGAATTGCGATATTATTTGTCTGGTTGTTTGAAAAACAGCAGATAGAATTGGGAAATACTTGGTTTTAAATTTCTCATTGTCATCAACAGTTATTTCATGGACTGTGTGTGTGATTATTGATGCCATACTCATATGGCAGAGCACTTATGGGGCTGTGCAAAAATGAATACAAGTGGGAACGTTGTTCTACACCATTTAGATTCCTATAATTTTTTGGCATCACTAATATCCCAGAATTGAAATGTTTTTAATGTTTGTGAAAGATATTTGCAATTTTGTTTTTTCTTAAGATTGAATTTTGTCAATATTTCATCTATATGTAGATCTGATCTAAATGTTTTCAAACTCATTATTTTATGTATATTTTGCATTTCAAACTAATCTTATTTCATGTTCCTTTTGTTTGCAACAATGATGTACTAACTAAAGAGTACTAAAAATACAAATAAAATTTTTGAAGAAAGTTGAACTTATAAATTAGAAATCCTTTTACTTTAAACCAATCAGATTATTTCATTTTTGAAGATGGCGTATAAAGTATGGAAAATAATCATTTTTTAAGTTAACTCTCAAATTGGAAATAGATGATGATGAAATTCTTTACAACCGAGACATGAGTAAGTTTTCTACCTTTCAAAAGACGCAAGTGACTGAATACAATTTAAGCTTAACAACATTATAACAGTACTAAAATTTCAACCACTAGACTAAATATTTCCTCCTCCTCCACATGGTTTATTGTTTCAAAACTTGCAGCTTAAAAAAATAATTTTCCTCTTGTATTGTAGGAGCCTCACACATTTTTCATTAAAAAATTTTCAAAATTAACAGAGTTTTTGGATTTTAGACATTTTTTTTTATTTCCAGAGAAATACCTAATGGAGTATTTCTTAGGTTCAGTTATGTAGAGACTATATTTATATATATTTAGAACTCACATTTTTCAGCGAAATTTCAATGATTTGAGCATTTAAGGGATCATCAACATGTTGGAAAGAAATACATATTTTTGATTGCCCTGTACTGTAAAAAGCTCAAAATGATTTATCACTTACAAAATATATGGTAATTATATTGAAAGTAAACTTTTGAAAAAATTGTACAAAAAGAATCGCTGATTAGAATAATGATCTGATATTTCACCTGAATGTGTATGAAGCAATGGGATTTTGTTTGGAAAAAGTTCAAAAGTTGACTGATAGATGGCATTGTACTTAGCATCTTAAGTAAAAGGTGTAACCATAAAAAAAATTCTAGAAAAGCAAGCATCGATGAAACCACTAGGAAAAGAACATGGTAAATTGGCTTCTACGATTTGCTGAAGAATTATTCAATGTACTATCCACCATTTTCCCATGTAAGCTGCAAGCAAAAGATATGTTCCACTCCAGACCTAAGTGTATCATATTGTGAGTGTGTTGCATAATAGGGTGTTTCAATTAAGCTAAGTTGACAATAGGACTACACACACACACACAGTAAACATTTTTTATGACCCCACAGCTATATATATATATATATAAGTCACTATAGTTCTAATCAGGTGATGGTTTTGGCCAAAGTGTTGGAAAATAGGGACTGCTAATTCTATCATTTCCAAAATGGAGATAGCAGTTGCTTCGCACTGTTGCTAAGTGCAGGATAAGCCCCATCTTACATAAAAATTGTTCTGTCCACACTTCCATGCTGTTGCAATGTTGAAATGAGCTGGTTGCACGAAGGATTCATAACGTTTCCCAGTAACAATGCGTTTCAGAAACTGAAGGACCTACCTCCTTGAAAATAGACAGGGCCAACAGTAATTACAGCTGTAAATTCACACTACATTGTGATCTATGGTGAATGAAGAGACCATGGTTGCATTTGGAATGGATTTTATCTTGCCCATACTGTGCAATTTTGTATTATCACACAAAAACATAAATGAAAATAGTCTTTGTTTTTGCACAAAATTTTTATGCCATGTTTTTTTTCACTTCTAAATGATCAAGAAATGGCTGGAAAAAATATTCTCATTTTTGCAAGTCCAAGCGAGTCAACTCTTAAACATGTGCAATTTTGTAAGAATAACATTGCAGAATGTTCAGTAAAATTTTACGAACCATACTGGCAGGTGTGACTAATGTTAGGCCAATTTCCCAAGCACTGCATGTTCTCATATGATTGTTAGATACTTCCAGCAGTGTTCTGCTATTTGTTCCACTGATGTCAAAGTAACTGTTTTCCTCCCTCTACTACATTTCATGTCAAACGAACTTATCTTCAAATTTAGCAATCATCTTCTTTTAGACTGTTTGCAGACGTTACGACAGAGCGACTTTTAATTCCCTTTATATCCTAAATTTCTTCAATGTAGGTTCCACACAGTCACCAATCTTGTAAAAAAATTTCAAAGGGAGTTCCCAATCCTTCAGTGGTATCATAATGATAAACTTTTTTCATGCAGAGAATAACAAGAATTGGGCCTTTTATCTTAGTTTCAATGTGTGGTGGGCATGTCATTTTTAAAATTTTGCATCTTATGAGTATAACGCCATCTATCGGTTGAGTTTTGAATTTTGTTTTCTTTTTTTGCAGACAATATCCCAATACTACATGTTTATTCAGGTGAAATATCGGGTCATTCTGTCCAGTGGCTCTTTTTTGCAGCCTACAAAAACAAACTTTGCTTATAATTACCCTGTATTTAATTAGTTTATACTATGTTTGCAAAAACTAATTAAATGCAGGGTAATTATAAGAAAAACAGGGAGCACACATTTTTGTAAAAGTAACAAATGTATCCATGAAAATATAAACATTTCTTTGAAAAATTCAAAATTTTTGAGATTTATTTTGTTATAATATTCAGAATTTGTAATCGATTTTGTTAAACCTGCTGAAATTTTGTCAGTATGCAAGAGGAGAGCTGAATGTTCCATGAGATATAAATATTTAAAGAAAATGTCTTTTACTGTGCATCCACAAAAGATGTCATTATTTTTCTTTCATAATTTTTATAACAATGACAAAGGTGAACTTAAATTTTAAAATTCCAGTTCAATATATCCGGGAAAATTTAGGAAATTATCAAAATTGTAATGAGAGCCACATTTCTGTTATTCTTTGCAAGTGTGTAGTTGAGGGCTTTTCTAAAAAGTGTTGCATTTAATTTATACGAGAATGGTTGAATGAATTACATAAAATTTACTAGTATACTAAATACATGTACATATATATATATATATATATATATATATATATATATATATATATATACTCATGAATTAGGTAAATTATATTGAATAAACTACAAAATTTGGATCTCGTAGAAAGTGTAGAACGGCTTTTAGCCTAGTGGTCAAGGTATCAGATCGTGGCTGGCGTGTCATGAGTTCAAGCCCAATACCACTAAAGACCCACTGTGTAGAGTGATGCACATTAAATCTGTAGAGAGCTCAAATGTCCTCCCTTTGATGTGGTGTGGTAGTTAGGAGAGGGAGGGTGCCAGCTTGGATGTCCTTGTCACTTGGCCAAGGTTCAAAATTACGAGGTCCATCACCAAAAGCCCTCGTGAAGCTGAACAGTGTGACGTTAATATTCACTCACTCATAGAAAGTGCATAACAAAATAGAAACAACAAAACATCCAATTCTTTTACACGATTTAGATTAACACCAGGGTCGGCTTTAGTAGTTTTGCGGCCTGGACAAAAATAGAAAATGCCACCCCTCTCCCCAAAGCAAAAAATTATAATTAAAAAAGATCAGTTCACATAAATATGCACTTATGAAACTTTAATAAATCCAGCAAACAAAAAGGCAGTATAATAATATATGTATATATATATTATCTTAAATTTAAAAAAATTCAGAATAGTTATAAATAAAGGACATAATTATTTATTATTTCAAACAAGTAAAATGTGAGAGAAGGAATTGTCAATTTCAGCAGGCCATTTTCTTCAAAAAATAGTCTACTGATGTTGGGATCACAAGTGTTTGCTTAAACTTATAGTAACTGCACTTAAGACTAAAATAAAACATCACCTGTGGTTCTTATCTACCAAAACCTCTTATTACCCCTGTCCCCTTTTGGATAGCTGACACTGGACATCGTAGGGCTGTAAGGAATGTCGGGTGTAACCTCACTCCGGGATGGGGGAAAAGTTACTAGTGAATGATGTGTAAACATATTAAATTTCATGATTTAACATATACTTCCGCCTCATTGTAACATAAAAGTTTCAACATAAAAGAAAACTGTCCTTAAACATACAGAGTACAAAATAAGGAACCATGATACGTTAAATGAAATACCAAATTCATACCCAATAATATTTCAGAAAATATATCAAATTTATATTTAAAAAAGATTTTTTACATATTCAACCCAAATGCCGCCCCGGGCAGGGGTCTGGTTTGTCCGGGCCTAGAGCCACCCCTAATAGCACAAATTAGAAAAAATTTAATTCCCTTTTACATGAAACTTATTTTTATTTGGCCCTATCAACCCAATCTCTAAGAGAAAAAAATTGCTTTACTTTTATTTTTATAACTGCTGCATTGGAAACAAGGAATGTAATATGGTTTCCATTTGTGAGTATTCTCAAAGTTTTTAACCTGTATAGGGAATTATATTATGGCAACACAGCAATAACATAACACATAGCATAAACACTGCAATTAATTACCAAATTCATTTTTAAGTCCACTGAAACCATAAGCACTTTAAGACTAATCCTAAATTTGTATTCATGGAGATCACCAATGGACCTCATAGTCAATAATCAAGATATTTCTTGTAATGTTGCAAATATATGCATGTATTGTCATAAAGTAACAATAAAAAAGTTTTATGTTACTTTGTGTGATACATGTACAAAGCCAATTTAAGTCAAAGTGTTTATTAATGTCAAAACAAAACTCAACTTATACAAAACCTTAATTAGATCAATTGTTTTGTATGGCAGCAAGTGCTGGCCATTAGATAAATCTGAAAAAGATAAGCTGCTGATTTTTGAGAGAAAAATACTTCTAAAGGTCTTGGGTACACTTAAGCAAAGTGATGCCTGTAGAATACAATATAATTATGAAATTTACAGCAGATTTTAAGAACCGGATATTGTCAAAGTTAGTCGCATTAGATGGCTAGGACACCTTTTTAGGCATTGAATTAGGGTCATTTTCAAAAATTGAAAGTACACAAGGAAGAGGATGGCCCCCCACCAGATGGGTTGATTCTGTTGAGAAAGAGTGATCTAGGAGCCACAACCCTTGGCAATCTATCGCTCCAAATATAGTTGGATGGAGGTTCATAGAGACAGCCTTGGCCAGTAACAGACTGCAATGCTATTGAAGAAAAAGAATACATGTGCAATCTTTATGAAATTAAATTAAGATCCTAATATGAAAACTTGTGATTTATTGTATTATTTCTGCTTATTTATATTAAGACTGAAGCGATTCTTCTGTTTTTCCATAGATGCAATATTTTTTATCTATTCTTCAAGAGTGTATCCATCATGTGAAAAAAAAGTTAGGTGTGCATCAATGGTGAAAACAATACTGAATTTAAACAAAGTTTAAAATATATACTTGCACTTTTTTTAAGGTACACAAAATAGAAAAACATTATTTCCAAACCTGTTCAATATTTTGGCCTCATGTAGCACCAAATGTAAATTACATTAGTTATATACTATTCTGTATACTTGAATATTCAATGTTCCCATTTCAAATTTCAGTATAATTTTTCTCTTTTAACCATTTCCATTACCAATTTTTTTGAAAAATAAAATCTTATTTTAATTCCATTGTCAAATATGAGTAACTGAAAAAAAAAGGATGTGCAGGTTTTCAGTTTAGTTTTTCACATGTGTGAAAACATTTAGTTTTTTCATCAGTTTACTATCCCAAGTTATCTTGGACCTGAAAAAAATAAATGTTATTCTTCGTATGATAGTTTTTGAAACAAGGGACAACACAAAGTGATACTTGACATTCTGTATCACTAGTATCTAGTCTCTTTTCTTGCTGGCTTTTACCTCTGAAATCTCTTTTATGAGAGCATTGAGCACACTGTCTTAATGCATTTGATTTTTTTTCTCAGATGCAGGAACAACATTTGGAAAATTCCTTGTTGTTATCCTTAGTGGTAAATGACTTAAAGGGGGTCTTCTTAAAGTAGCAGAGAGAAACTTGTCAATAATTTTCTGCAGTTAGTTTTCCAACAAATTCCATTCGAAATTGCTTAGGTGGTCATGAACCTCCTTATTTATGGTATAAAATATAGGTAATTTTTTTATATGCAATTCTGTAAACTTTTTTCGTGAGATGTTGAAAAATTTATATTTTAAGTTCTTTAAAATATATATTTTTTTTTAAATTTCAGAGCCATAGCAGACATGAAAACCAAAATGGTCATAGTTTCTCATTATCTCAAATTCCTGTACCTATTTCTGAAAAGTATGATGTTGGGAAAATCATAGGCGATGGAAATTTTGCTGTTGTGTATACTTGTAGTAACAAGTATGTGTGCAAAAAAGAAATCAACTTTTTTTTATAATCTCATTTTTTAAAATATTAAAACTGAAATATACATTTGATTTTCAGATTGAGTAAAATAGAGTATGCTCTTAAAGTAATTGACAAAAATAAATGCAAAGGAAAAGTAAGTGAAGCTCTATTTTGATAGTGTTTTTGTTTCTGTAAGAGTTTTCATCATGTATTTACTGTTAAATTATTTTTATAGGAACATTTAATTGAAAGTGAAGTAGCTATTCTTCGACGTGTAAAGCATGAAAATATTGTGCAACTGATCGAAGAGTTTGATTTCGAAAATGACCTTTATTTGGTGATGGAATTAGTAAAAGTAAGCTATTAGGCAATCATATGATACTTTATATTAGTATATAGTGATATTAGAGTAATAAATAAACAAAAATTTCAGCTTTTAAATAGTTTTGTTTGCCATTTAAATGTAATTTAGAACTGATTTTTTTGAGATATAAATTCTTAAAAAGTCTTGTGGGAGTGCACGTGCGTGCATATTATTGTGTTTTGTAGTTTAAATTTTTGCCGAGCATTCATTAAAAAAAATTTACACTTTTTTCAATAGGGTGGTGACTTGTTTGATGCTATTGCCTCAGCTACAAAATATACAGAAAAAGATGCCAGTTTTATGGTTCATAATTTAAGTAGTGCATTATATTATTTACACTCTTTAAATATAGTTCATCGTGACATTAAGCCTGAAAACTTACTGGTAGGTTGAATTTTTATCATATATAATTTCTGATTGCTCATATCTTTCTAAATTTTAAAATTAAATTATTAGTTCTCTCTTTGGATATTTGTGGAAATGTTTTTAGTCTTTTAAATGGTTTATTAATCGAGGAACTTTAGTTTTTTTAAATCCTTAAATACACTGCTTGACAA
This sequence comes from Trichonephila clavipes, assembly GCA_019973935.1. NCBI lineage: Eukaryota > Metazoa > Arthropoda > Arachnida > Araneae > Nephilidae > Trichonephila > Trichonephila clavipes. The sequence continues at coordinate 261,018 of BMAU01021352.1, read as the reverse complement.
ATGCTAAGAAACAGTTATGTTTTCGGAATAATTAAGAATAGACAAAGATTTAAGAAATGAAACTAGGTACGTATTTAGTAGGGAGGATGTGCATTTATTATTGTGCAAAATGGTACTGATATCACCACTTTGAAGAATTAAGAACTTAAAAATAAAAAGGATACTCATTGAATTATTTCCAAACAGCCACAAAAAATTCATCTTCAGGTTAGAATGATGCAGACACGAGTTTCTAAAAGTAGTATGTGTGTTGACCACGGTCACTAATGCACATTTTGCATCTGTTCTCCTTGCTCTCCACTAAACTATCGAGGATTCCTTGTGGGATATTGTCCCACTCCTTTGTCAAGGCAGTTTTGAGCTTTTGCACTGTACAGAGAGGGGTGGTTCTTTTTGAAACATGTCTGCCAAGAGCATCCCAGGCATGTTCAACAGGATTTTGGTCAAGAGAGTTAGCAGGCCATTGCATATGGAGAATTTTTTCACTTTGCAATGTGACCAACGCTTCTGTGTGGTAGCGCATTATCATCCATAAACAGAAAATCTGGACCTACAGCACCCCTAAAAGTACACACATGATCCAGAATAACCTCTCTGCAATACCGTTGTGATGTAACGCTTCCTTGCTCGAAGATGTGAAGTGGTGTTCTGTCGTGCAAGATGCCTGCCCACACCTGGGCCCATACCGTTCATTCACACAAACAGACTTTTGTGCATAACATGTTCCATGCTCTCTTCACAGTTACTAGTTGCCAGAATCACTTGTCATACTGAAATGAGATTGGTCAGAGAGAGAGAGAGAAACATCACACTAAACCAATTTTGGTGATTCCAACCAACACCTGCATAATCTCACTCGGCGATGGCATGGTTGAAGTGGAATACAACGAACAAGCTTCCGTGAATGAAAACAAACTTAATTTAATCACCATGAGATGGTACTTGCTAAAACATGCATACCGGTAGCGTTTGCAAGGTTTGTAGTTATCTGTCTAGGAGTGAAGTTTCTGTTCCTTTTTACTTCAAGGGCTGTATAGCATTCCTCTAAAGGTTTGGTGCTCCTACAATTACGTCCAGCATGCTTTCACAAAGCATTTCCACCTTCAGTGGCCTTTAATTTGTGATGACACTTTCACCTGCTTACAGTCATCGTGTGATGTCTCGCGCGTCTTTTCTTTAACAAGTCCTTTGGGTTCTTTGGGCCAGAATTAATGGCATCTCTTTTCCAACCAAATCCAAGAAGTGAAATGTGAATGAAAGATGCAAATGAACAAACTTTTAAATATAGGATCTTAGAGTAAGCGGTATAGCAATGTAAGGTAATGTTTGACAATTGAAGTTAGTTTGTGGCAGTTGATGGTTATTACAGTTCGTGGTTCAAGTCTGAATGAGTTTTGCATGACGTGAATACAAGTTATTAGTGATCAAATACATGAAACGGCCAAGTTGCACACCAGTGCATACAAAGACAAGATTAAACATAGAACAAGATTGATCGTTGCTCCAAGCTGTAATAAGGTAGGATTGATTATTTAATATTAGAATCGGGGATTAGGCGGTTCACTTATTGATAGTGGTCTGAGAATTAGATTAAGTCTTATTATAAATATATATATATATATATATATATATATATATATATATATATATATTGTGTGTTGCATATTTTGCCATGGTAGATTCTCTCATATTGATTATTATAATTTAATTTGTTAAAGGTTTAAGTTGAATATCTTAATAAATTCATATTAAGATAATGTTTGATCCTAGTCCTTTCGTTAATCCTATACCTCTAGCTCGCGCTGATACTTCGAGGGATGTTCTTCCAAGGGGAGGAACATCACAATCGAAATATTCGTCCACGATCCTAGTCATTCAAATAATGTTTTTCTGACATTTTGCTCTTAATTATTGCCAAGTATCGAACAGAATTTCAGAGAAAAAAAGTTTTATAACATACAGCACTCTATTTTCGTCAAACATCAAACACCATGAATTTTCGTATGAATCACGAGCTTGTATGCACTCTGTCTTTTATACAGATAACTTGTCCTGGCCTACCACGCCCTCTAAACTTGAATTTACTTTTATTGGTTAGCTGTCTGTGATGCAGTTTTGAATAAATCACTTGTTCCTTAGCAATTGCCAAGCAGTGTAGTTAAGTCCATCTCAGATAACATGTATTCTTTTTATATAATCTAAATATTTTGTATGTATTGACTCTTAAAAATTGTAATTAAATTTAAATTTTAATGTTTGAACTTAAATAAAACATTATATTTCACTTGCTCATTAATGTTGCAATTTTAGTTTTAAATTTTATGTTTCTATTTAGTGGTTATTGGTTATGATACATTTTCTGAATGTGTGTATTGTGAATATATCTATGTTAAAACAAAATTAAGCATCTATTAAGTGTTTTCTCTGATTATATGTTTAATGTCTGAAAATTAAAATTTCAGATAAAATAATTTATCTTATTTAGAATTTAATATAAAAAAAAGATTATTGCTAAATTTTTATAGATATATTTAAGTAATGCATCAGGAAACAAAAAAGCGCCAGGTGTTATCCCTTTCAATTGCAGTATCAAAATTTATGTTCATAGAACATTAAGTAATTGGAAAAGTCACAGATTCTGTCAACAAAAACTGAAGGCAACAAAAAGTTATCGATTTTGAAAGTTAAGGAATTTTAGTTAATACTAGATATATATTTATACAAGGTGTTGCCGAATTGAACTGACAAATTCAGCATGGTGATAGTTGACAGGATGGGAATGACAATTCTCCATAGAGCATAAGGTTGCAAACTACATTTAGTTAATGGAAATCGCAATAAATGTAGCCGTTGGGATGCAGAGGAGAGTAGACAGCAAGACAGGGGATTTGAAGTGCCATGGTAGGGTTGAAGAAACCTTCACATATATGCAAATTTCCCATTTCTCCCAGAGGTGCTGTATTGATTAGCGGCCACTGAGTACCAGAACGGGGGATTCATACAGGATGGTGTACCAGCACATTTTTTTATTCCAGTGTGCAACCACCTCTGTGCTACGTGTCCGGAGTAGTGGATTACACAGGGCAGACCTATTTGACCTCCACTCTCCCTGCTCCTTAATCGCTTGAATTTCTTCTTCTGGGGCCTCCCGGAATCGTTTGTGTTTAGACGGAGATGGCTACATTGGAGATTTACGACACGAATCATCGTTGCTTCTGTTGACATCGCCAGCAGACCAGATTTGCTTAAAGGTTTCCGACAATCTTTCGTTTGTTGGCTGTGCTGTGCTGTGATTTACGTAGTCGCAACTTAGAAAAATTCTTGTAACAATAACTTGTCATTACATTCTTGACCTCAAGATGTGATGCGTTGTTCGTATTGTAAACGGTTTTTATTTCTAATTAATGTATTTCTTACCTCTTATTTGCCTCCTTCCTTTCAACTCGACATCACACCCTACATAACTGTTTTTGGGAATCACTCTGACTAAACGTGATTTGCAACCCCATGTGCTATGTTAATTGGTTGCTCCCATGCTGCCTACTATCACCTCTCTGAAATTGTCAATCAGCAGCACCCTGTTCATATATATGTTATGTTGTGGCCAAGTGTGGTATTTGGTGAGTGGTTTCAAGAAAACATCTTCAGTGGGTGTTCATCTTTTTATTTTGAAACTCATATCAATAGCTTAAAACACAATTGCAGTACATTTTCACATTGATGAGACAAACGTGCGACGATTACAAAGCAATGCAGACAACGACAAGCAGCAGCATGTTGGAGGACACAGCACAAAGACAAAAGAGAGCGATTACACCAGATTTTCGCTTTTATACTGGCAGTGACTATTATGTAATAGTGGCTCTGATTGGATAGAATGTTGGGGGCAGGGATTTCAAACTAGCCGATTACGATTAAGATTACAGTGTTATTTTTAAACCAAAGAATTAAAATTTGTTTAAATATTAGTAAAAATAATTAACAAAAAGGATACTAGAGGGAATTATTACATTCCCCCCCCCTCAGTAAGACGCATGTGTGCATCAGGGCCCTTGACATACACCCATATTTTTCAGAGATATTAAATTTAAAATTTTGAATAAAATTATTATTAATTTAAAACATCCTTCACTTGCCAGTAATGACATACATAGTATAATCTACAATACAGAAATTAGATAATAGAAAAATATAAAAACAAATATACACTGTTTAACTGTAAAATATGGGGACCTATATAAATAACATCAAAAACATAAGATTCAAAATGTAGTAAAAATCTAAAAGTATTCTTCAAAAATGTTCAAACCAATAAACGTTATGTCAAAAATACACAATATAAAATAAATGAGCACTTGAAATGAAATGAAAATAAAAACAAGATTCAAAATTGTAGCCTAAAATATCATCAATGACAAACATCATGGAAACATTTCAGTTTGTTTCAAATATAAAAATAGTAGACTTCTTTGTCTAAAAGTATACTTAATAATCTGAGTTAAGACTATTTAGGAGGGGAAATTTAATTCGGGCTCTTCCTTGTTTCCATCCAAGAGCATACACTTCTCCAAAACTGAAACAGTATAACGAGATGAAAACAGGAAAATAATCCGAAATGGATTGGAAGATGGACCCATGTTTTGCACATTTGTAAGACCTGTAATCATTTCTTATTGTGATAATTTCACAACAACAGTAAAATAATATCTCGAGAGTGGAAAGGGGGTCCACACCTAAGAGGAATAAAAGGATAATGATTTGGGTTTTGTGTTGGTGTATGTGGGTTTTTTTTAATATTAGTGTAAGTATTATTATTCATGACTTAATTTAAATTTTTCAGGAGGATAATAAGTTCTCAATTTTGAAATGTGGACAATTTCAGTAGATTTTTTAGTTAACGCATTAGACTTGGTTATTTCATACTTGGCATCTGACAGCTTTTGTACTATTTGGTATAGGCCTGAAAAAATTGGGGTTAATTTTCTATGATTTGGATAGTTAAATTCTTCATAGATTATAATGTCACCCGGTTCAAAAGGAGAATCAATGAAACGGGCATCATATTTAATTTTGTTTTTCTCATTGTATTTCATGGTGTTCTCTTTTGCTTATCTTCTGGCTTCTTCAACTAAAGGGTAAACTTGATTTTGAGATAATGGAGGTCTATATGGTAAAGTGCCAAAAAGCAAATATGCAGGAGGGAATTTTGTGACTGAATGAGGTGTTAAGTTATACTCATTAATTGCTTGTTCTAGAAGTTTGGTCCAAGGAGTTTTGATAGAAGAATTTACTTTGCATCTTAATTTAGTTACAATAGACTGATTAACACGTTTGCATTTTCCATTTGTCTGAGGATGATGAAAAGTAGTTAATAACCGTTTAACATTATAATTTCCTTAAAAAGCGTTTGAATCGAGATGAGGTAAAAGCTCCATTTCTATCCGTTAACAGTTTAATAGGTATTTGAATTTGGAAAAGTTGTTTTAAACAATTTGCATAGGTTTCTGTTTCACTTTTAGAAGCTAACGCCGAAACATAGCGAGTTGCATGATCAATTATTAAGTGGAAAAGTTTTTTAGTAGAATTATAATAATTGAATCCACCAACAGAGTATCAACAGAGATATACTCAAAAGGTTGATCTGTGGGAGGTACAATCTGTAAAAGACCAAATCTTTTTTGCCTTTTCTTTTTGTTTAATTGACATACATTACAATGTTTAACAAATTTTGAAATATCTAAGTTAATATTAGGCCAATTATATTGAGGAGTAATTATTTTTTGAGTACCAGGGTGTCCAAATTGTTCATGGGCATTTTGCAAAAATTTTCTTAATGAAAAAGGTACAACATAGTTGTAAGCAGATTTATTCTTTTTAAGGGCAAAGACATCATCAACTTTCTTATATTTAGGATCATTTACATTATCTAAATTTTGATGGGTTTTTATCTCATTTAATTCAAGTAAATATATAGTGTTGGATATATTGAGCAATAGGATGTCTTGATAACATGTCAGCTTCAACATTATTAGTCCCTTTTAAATATTTTACTTCATAATCAAACATGCTTAATTTTAAAGACCAACGAAATAATCTACCCCTTAAATTTTTACATTTTTAAGCCAAACAAGAGCAACATGATCGGTGTGGATTATGAATTTTTTTACCATGTAAATAATAATAAAACTTATCAATAGCATCTACTATGGCCAAACATTCCAATTCTGTGATACAACAATTTTTTTCATAGTCACATAAAGTTCTAGAATGATAAGATACTGGGTGAAGAGTACCAGAATTATCAGGTTGTTTCAAAACAGCTCCAATATCGTTCAGCGAGGCATCACAGAAAACATGAAGAGGTAATTTAGGATCATATAATTGTAATACAGGTTTAGTTACTAATTTATTTTTTAACATTTCAAATGCTGTTTGATATTCAGCAGTCCAATCCCATTGTTTATCTTTCTTTAGTAGTTGATGTAAAGGTTCTCTCTCTCTAATTTTGGCATATGAATCAATGAATTTGTTGTAAACATTTACAGATCCAAGGAAACTTTGAAGTTGTTTAACATTATGGGGAGGTTGTAATTTTTTAATAGTTTCAATATTTTGATTATCAGGGATAATGCAACCCTCTTTAATTCCTTATCTTCATCATTTAAAGGAATGTGCCGGGGTAACCACTCGCCAGATCAAGCGTAGAAAAAAATTTAGCACTAATTAATTTATCTAGCAGGGAGGCTATTCGAGGTAATGGTTCTGCATCTGTTTTATAAATTGCATTATGTTTTCTATAGTCAATACATAATCTAGTTTTTTGTTTTTCATCTCTCTTATAAGCCAAAATAAAAGGGGAAGAATAACAACTATTGAATTCTTTAATTAAACCTGCAGCTAATAAATTTTGTATTTGTTTATTAATCTCAGCTTCTGAAGTTCTATACTCACTGAGAAATTGGGAGGTCTGATGTTAAATTAATTCTAGGGGTTCCATTCTTATTTTAATTACATCGTATTTATTTTTAGAAAAAACATGATAGTATTCTGAAAGAAGTTACATCAAGTTAGGGGATAGTTCTTTAACAGTCAGAGGTGAGAAAACTTCCTCTGTTGTATTTACTAACTCTTCCTGTATGTGTAATGAAATTTGCGTAGTGAGTTTATTCTGATTATTTACAATGATTTGTCCATTTTGTAATAATTGGTTATGTTCACAATCAATAACAAATTTATATTGGCTACATTCTGCTAGTCCTAGAATTATATAAGGTAGACTGCTATTAATTATATACGGATTTATGTTTCTTTCTACCTGTCCAATTGTTAAGAAAACTTTGCATAGTTGGTTTAGTTGAAAATTGCCATGGGCTTGTGTGTGTGGTTAATATCTATGCCTAGTTTGTTTTGGTAATCTAAGTTTATTTACAATATCTGCAGAAATTAAAGATAGAGTGGATCCAGTGTCAATAACAATATTTACATTGTTCTGTTTAGGTAAATTGTCCAAGTTAGCTAGGCTTGGCAATGATGAGATGTGTCTGAACACTTGTAATTGTCAATATGCTGGGCCAGAGGCCTCGGTAGAGGGGTGTTCTCACTGATTTGGGATTTGTTGACTGCTAACAGAGTTCTCCCAGCTCTGAGAAACAGTGTTAGTAGCCAAAGATGAGTCACAAGTAAATGGGGTTTGTCTCAATTGATGTTGATTAAAAGGACATTGAAGTTTCCAATGATAAGCATTGGGAATTCCTTGTTGAGTGCAAATACTGCATGGATATAGTGGCATTCCATGTTGAAAATGTGTGTGAATGTTGGGCCTAAATCCTCGATTATTAAAGTTGTGAGCATGCCGATTTGGGAGATGTTAGGGACGCGTTCTATTAAAATTTTGGAAATTGGGTCGAAAAGAATGGTGATTTTGAGGTACAAAAGTACTTTGTCTTGGTCGAATGGGTACATTTTGTTTTCAAGTATTTTGTTCAGGTTTAGGGGCTTGTTTTTTCATTAAACATGTAGCTACCATGAGCCATTATGTAGGTGAGGTAGGAGGATTTATTAATATTGGTAGGCATTCCATCAGTAAGTCCGTCCAAAAGGAGTTGAGATAAATCTAATTGTCTACCATAATTTAGTTTTTGATGAAAATATTGCTCTAAGCTATTTTTTAATTGGAGTTGTGAGAAATCTGATAAACTTACAACATTAGGTTTTAAGAAATTTTCAATAAGAACAGAACAAAGAGTTCTCTCTCTCTCCAATATCTGAAATATTAAGACAAGAGTTAATGTAATGGGTTAATGCAGACCCTTTTAGATATTTTGATATGTTTACAATTTTCAAAATATCATATTTATTATTAAGTGTGTACATGCTTTATTAAAATAATCTAACCAAGTTTCTATCCTCATTCCATTTTCAGAATCAAAAGGGACTATATATAGTTCACTAGGGATTTGATTGATAGTACTAATTACAGCCAAATTGGTTTGCTCATTATTCACCATTTTGAAACCAGATCTGAGAATCATACAGAAATTAAAAAATTTAATTTAATTTATAAATTTGAGGTACCAAAAATAAAAATACCAAAATATAAAATTGAAATTTCAACAAAAATCAAAACATTTGCAGCTATTAATTATTAAAATTCAAATATCAAACATTAAAGTATTTAAAATTCTTATGTCAATATATATTGTTTTATCATAATTAAAAACATGTATTGAACACTATTAAAAATATCAAAGATCAGATTATTTTTTAAAAAATCATACGCATAAAATTTGCAATGTAAATGATTTTGAAAAAAAGATTTCTTAATATATAAAATACATTTTAAAATAAATCATCAAAAACCACAGGATCCACCACCGTTCAAACAAAACAAAAAACCTGCTGAGCTCAGCATTCACCCTTTCAATTTAGTAACACACATTTGATATATTTTTTCACTTTTATTTCTGTTGACGGTTGCACTTTTCGATAAAACACAAAACTGTTATACGATTATTCACAACACTTGGATGAATTTGATGAAAACAAAGGCGTCGTGCACAAAATTGAACGGGGATTTCCCCCTTCTTAACGAAGTAGTTGAACACATCAGGAACTTTAGTAAACGGAGTAATAAAGGGTTTTCCCCTTGTTGTCGCTGGGAATGTGAAAAAACTTAGAACACATTATTTCTTTTAATCTTTCATCTTTTTCTTGCACATCTTCATGGCAGGAAACTATCCTTACGGACTTTCTGTATGGTTGTGGCCGAGTGTGGTATTAGTCAAGTGGTTTCAAGAAAACATCTTCAGTGGACGTTCATCTTTTTATTATGAAGCACACATCAATAGCTTAAAACACAATTGCAGTACATTTTCACATTGATGAGACAAACTTGCGACGATTACAAAGCAAAGCAGACAACAACAAGCAGCAACGGCATGTTGGAGGACACAACACAAAGACAATAGAGAGCGATTACACCAGATTTTCGCTTTTATACCGGCAGTGACTATTATGTAATAGTGGCTCTGATTGGATAGAATGGGGGGAAAGGGATTTTGGACTAGCCGATTACGATTAAGATTACAGTGTTACTTTTAAACCAAAGAATTAACGTTTGTTTAAATATTAGTAAAAAGAGTTAACAAAAAGGATACTAGAGTGAATTATATATATATATATATATACACTGGCCAATGAATTAGAAACTTTTTAGATTTGCCTTTGAATGTGTGCCATGGATGAAATATGCATTTATGCTAGTATAAGTAAGGTGTAAGAGTTCTTTTCATGAGGAATGAATTAAAACAGGAAACAACAAATCTTGCACCATTTAAAAAAGGCTTATTATTGGTGCTTATTTAACAGAGGCCTCAATTTAGAAGACAGCAAATCTCACTGGGTTCTCATCCATATCAAAAGTCTTCAAAAATTGGATTCAGAACTCAAGTCCTTCTCTAGAAGATGTAAATGTGATTAAAGCACAATTTCCCAGCAGCCTGATAGTCGTCGTCTTCCACAAATTGTATGGTGGAACAGGGGTTCTGTGTTGTACTTCAACCAGCACAGATCGTCCACCAAGGTTCTTCCCAATAGATTTCAGCTTGAACCATTTGCAGAGGATAGGAATGCATAGTCGGTAACTTGTGTGAAAACCACTCATTTTTGCCTAAAATGCAAAAATTCGTTTGCAGTCATGTCAGGAAAGGAGACACTGGACATCTATAGATTGGTAACAGGTAATGTGGTTGGATGAATCACTGATTATTTGATGAATTATTTTGCATTCATAGAAGGCGTCAAATTTGACGAGAACCCCACGAAGCCATGAATCCACCTTGCCTTACTCGCATTGTGCAAGGGTCTGGTGGAAGTATCATGATGTGGGGCATGTTCTGCTGGCATCAAAGTAGTGTTTTGGTGTTCCTCGTGGGTAAACAAACAGCCATGAGATACCTAGATACTTTGACAGTTCAAGTGCACCCTGTAGTGTTACATTTTTACCCTGATGGCGACAGATACTTCATGGGCAATAAATGTAACTATACATCATGCCAGAAGTGTTCAAAAATGATTTGCTGAGCATCAGTCTGATTTCCAACACCTTTCCTGGCCATCACTTACCCTGGATCTTAACCCCATAGAATATGTGTAGGATATCGTGGAAAGACGCATCCAAGAATACTCTCCTCTTCCATCTAATTTACGAGATCTAAAAGGCCGCATAGCCAATGCATGGTATTCTCTCATTGTAAATGCACTTCAGAAGCATGTGTACTTGATGTATAAACAAATGAGAGTAGTTTTCAATGAAAAAGGTGGTCTAATAAAATATTGATCTTGAGTTTCTAATTCATTGGCCATTGTGTATATATAAACTATTCCAAGAAATTCCTCCCCCAATTGAATTTATCATTGAAGTGACTTTATGATTGTAAAGTTAGTTCAAAAGATTTTTAAAGTAATAAATTATAAATGTGAGCATTATTGACTTATTGAAATAATATTAAACACAGAAAGTGAAAAAAAGTTCAAAAGTAATTAGATTTGAACGGTTATAACATATTATGTTGAATAATTAGTGGTTGTAAAAATTATGTTTTAAATTAAGCTTTTGTTTCATTTAACTTAGTTATTGTAGTCAATAAAAATAGTTTTAATATACTTAAATCCATTGTTCAAATTTGCTAATCTTGTGTGTTCTTTAATTATTTTTAAGGAGTTACTGTGTATAGGGAATAAATTAAAAGGCATTTTTCTTATTAACAGGTTGTTGAGCGGGATAATGGAACTCCATCATTAAAATTAGGAGATTTTGGTTTAGCTGTTGAAGTGAAAGAGCCACTGTACATTGTGTGTGGTACACCAACATATGTTGCTCCAGAAATGCTTGCAGAAACAGGGTATGCATGTTACAATTTTTGAATATTCAGTAATGTACTGATTTCTCAAATACTGGAAGTGAATTAAAGAAAATATGCTGGCACCCTCTTTTTACTTATCAGTGTCGAATGAAAGAATTTTATATTGCAGCTAATTTTTGTTTGAATTTTCATCAAAGGTTTTTCAAAAAAGTGAGCAAGAATAATAAATTGCTGAATTAAATGTATTTTACAGAGGTAATTATGGAAGTAAGTATTTAAATGAAATGTTATGTTACGTTTTATTTTATACTTGTTTTACAACTGATTTATTATATTCGAATTTCAGTCAAAGATTCTCCAAAATAATATGGCAGTATGTAATAAATTGTTGAGTTTAGCATATTTTGTTATTAGAAACCATAAATGGAGTATTTTAATAGTATAATTGTGTAAGTTATATACTTTAGAAAGGTAATTGTTAAAGAATGACTTTGTCTGACACAAATTATGATATTCCCCCAAAATTTTTATTCGAGAAATGCATCACTTAACTTGTTAGTTTTATATATCTCTGATTTTTTCAAAAACCAGACAAAAGGCAATCTGTGAAAGAAATCCCTAAGCATTAAGTTAAAATTTTAAGAAGTAGAAAGTATTTTGTATCACCGTTTATATAGCTCAAAGGAGTCTAAATTGTTAGTAATTGATTATCTTCTCAAAAGGAATTTCCTCGTTATGAATGATCTCCCCCTCCCCCCTATTACTATTTTATCATGAAACGAGCTTAAATTTCATAGCTTCATAAAAGTTTGAAGTATTAGGTAGGGGTAAAAAGGGTTCTCTAAATGTTAAATCAGCATTTAACATTTGGCAATAACAACAGCTTCTAACATTTGAAAAATAAATTAACTTCTTAACATATTGAGATCTTTATGCCAATGGATGAATAATTATTTTCTACTTCTAAAATATAGAAAAAAAAGTGTATTAAATGTTTTTTTTCCCAACGGGGCTGCAAATGGTAACTTACCATTGCAAACCTAGTATATTCCTATGAACTGGTATCACTTTAGTGTGGCATCACATAGTTGGAACACGAGTCGCTGCAATGTTATAGGGTGAGTCGCAAAGTAAATTTTCCCTGTCGATTGTGGTTAGAGTTGTGTATGAAAGTCAAAACATAGAATAAGACATTGAAGATAGGACATAACTTTATTTTTCCACATAAGTACCAAGTATATTGAGACATTTGTCATACCGCTTGATAAACTTCAAAAAGCCCTCCAGGAAAAACTTAGGGCTTTGTATACGTAAGAAGGGTTTAACGAATTGTTTGACTTCGGCATTGCTTCCAAAAAGCCTTCCAGCGAAATTCTTCTTCAAAGCTGGAAAAAATGAAAGTCACTTTGTGCTAGATCAGAACTGTATGGAGGATGGTGTAGGCTCTCCCAACCAAGAGTTGCAATATGGTTTTGTGTTGCTGTCGCCGAGTGTGGTCTTGCATTGTCATCCAACAACAGATTGTCAGATCTGAGAAACCCAGGTCACTTTTTCTGAATCACCTCTTTCAATTTCAACAGGGTGTCACAGTACCTCATAGCATTGATGGTTCCAATCTCCAAAAAGTTCAACAAAACTCCTTGGGCATCCCAGAAAATTGTGAGGAGCACTTTACCTGCAGAAGGAGTTGTTTTGAACTTCTTTCGGACAGGAGATGATGGATTCTCCACTTCATTGATGTGACCTTCGCTTCTGGAGGGAAATGGGAGACCTACGATTCATCTCTCGTGACAATCCGAAACAGAAAATTATTGCCATCCTCATGGTAACGAACGAGATGTTCCAAGCTGATCGCCTTGCGTTGTTCCATGTGTCAGTTAAGGCACCTATCATGCTGACACTTTTCTGTATCCAAGAATGTCGTTGATGATCATTTGAAGAAGGTAGATGACATGATTAAAGCAAACCGGCATATCCCCATCAATGGAGTAGTGGAAGAATTTGGAATCGGACATGAGCGAGCTCAAAAGATATGTAGCCTTAAATTTTTCCTGGAGGATTTTTTAAAGCTTATCAAGCAGTATGACAAATGCCTCAATGTACTTAGTACATTGAGGCGGAAAAGAAACAAAGTAATTTTGAAAAAGAATGATGGAAGTGCTGATTTTGGGAAGGGAAAGAAAAATTTATAGAAGTAAGTTCAAAATTACAAGGTTGTCGATAGTCAGAGTGTAGCTTCAAAGTTTGACATTAGTCAAACAATCATTCAATAATATGCAGATTTTATTTTCTATCCTATATCAGTCACTTTTAGTTTTTTGCTTTTAATAGGTTCCTCTAATTCAAGTGGCTCTCTCAAAGGCATATCTCGTGTTGCACTTCCATCAAGAAATTCAGCAAAAACACTTTCAGAATAAAATTTTTCTGGTTTTAAAAAAGGTCCTTTCTAAAACTCTTCATTTGCCTTTATGCACAGAGTTAATATATCTTTTTTACACCATAAATAAAAGCTGCGCCATTTCTGTTGGGTAATGGAATAACTGGCTTGTATTTGATACTAAAGTCTATGATTTAAAAGCAAATAGATTTCTCTTTCATTCAAAACTTTGAAACCTAGACTTTTTCGTAATTAAAAATTTGAATAGATTCGTTTCTAATATCACAGAATAAGTAATCTTATTTTTTAAAGGTATTTTAAGAAATATAAAAAATAAACTGATTTGAAATAAGTACTGTAAAAAATAAATGTTTTTACTCAGAGTTCAAAAAGTGACTAAGACAAGCAATATTCAGCATATTTTACTTCAGTCAGAATGATGGTCTTACACCAAGGGTGGCCAACCGGCAGCCCACCTTGTAAAATTTTGAGGCCAGCGAGATTCATTACAACTTTACAAAATACAATTATTTTATGCAATATTTTTATTTTTAATGTAGTGTTTTGTAACAAATAAATCCCATAACTATTTCTATTTTATCACATTGCTATGTACCAAAATTAAGAAATGATGAATGGTTATTGAATTTGTTTTTTAGTAGGTACCAAAAAACTCAATCATTTAAATACATAATTACAAAGAAAAGATAATTTAATAATGGATACATTTAATCACATCAAAGCATTTCAGAAAAAATTGTTATTTGAATCTCCATTGAAAAATTATAGCTTTCAAAACTTTCTATTCATTGAAGAATTAAAGATTTCAAAATGTATCAATCACATCAAATACAAAATAAATAAATTAAATTAAATTAAAAATTAGCGAACTTGCAGCTACTTCTGAGAGACATTCAACTAACTTAGACAAATACAAAATGTTATTTGAAATATATTAATCTCCCTTTCATGTCGATGCCAAATCAGTCCTAGAATATCTTCAAATGGAGCTGATTGACTTACAATGCCATAATAAATTAAAACATGTTTTTGAAACAGCAGAATCTAAAATAAAATAACACTTACGTGACCAAAGAAAAATTTTTCCATTTGAGAGATTTAACACAAAAAGTTGTGAGCTCTTTTAGATCAACTTACACTTGTGAATGTTTTTTTCCCCTTGAAAATGAAATTTAACAAACAGACGAAAACCTGCAACATCGATTATGATATACAAATACATGCATTGAAATCGATTTGCAAAAATTCAGTGAAAGAGTTGAGAAACAAATATCTCATTAATCAAATAAATTAAATATTTGATCATTGCATTATCATTATTATTTTATCTATGTTTGTATACATAAAAAACAATGAAAATAATAATAATAATCGTTCTGTATTAAATTTTTGTTCCAATAAATGCTTGTAATGAATCCAAATCTAGCATAGAGATATATTTTTTTATATGTGGCATGCGGGATTGTAATGTTTTTCGGAAGTGGCTTGCAAGGTTATTTAGATTTCCTACCCCTGTCCTGTGCAAAACCCCATCAGAAAATTTCTCAAAAATCACCAAAAGCAGGACTCCCTCACACTCAGCAGTTTCTTTTTCTCTTCTCTGTTTTATTGCAGAGCAATAAAAGGTTCCTATTTCTCCTCTTTTTGTACTTCTTTCCTAAAGACTTCGAACCAACAAGCATTTTCCGGTCTCCTCTGAAGTGAAATTCCCATGAGATATTGACATCATGACATGAGGAGATGCCTTTGGAAGGTTGCTAAATAGTTTTGTGAATAACAAAACGGCAATTAAACACAGTAATTGATTATACTGAGTAACAGATTGTTTTAAAACAACAATTTATGATAAAATAGCTTTATAATAATTAGATTTACATAAGTTTTCTAATGGATAGAGGTTCAATATCTCCCCGAAAAAAGATGTTATTAGCTCATAACTGATTATGAGATTTTTTCTGGCAAATGAATAATGGAAAAAATGAGAAATTTCTTAACATTTAAAAATCGAGCAATTCGATTCGCAATTGCGCGAGTAAAAAGCAAACATTATTTATTATTACTCTTATATTTTTCCTTCGTTTATAAAATGAATCATTTATTTTAAGTTTTCTAAAATTAAAAATTATGTATATTTGCATTTGAAAAATGAAATTATTTAGAAAATTAAGTTTTAATTCTTTTTTTAAAACTAGTGTTTTTAAAAGTTTATTCAGCAGATTATCTTTTTCTGAATGCTTTATTTTTTAATTTAAAAATAAACTATTAATAAAAAATAAATATTTTAATTATAGTACTAAAAGGAACACTCCAATGAGCAACAAATTTATCTTCACTTCGTAATGTCCCACATATTTCTTTTTTCATAAAAAAGTTATATAAAAATTTTACTAAAAAATTTTATCATATATTTAACTAAAATAGATATATATTTTGAATTAACTTTAACTCTAAATTTGATATGTATTCAACAAAGAAATCACAATGTCTATTATATAAAATTTTTTGTCAAGAACTTGACCAGGTTATTGAAAACGTTCAATGATAGAAAATGCCAGACAGTATTTTTTAATAGAAAAAATGGTAAGTTTAAAGGTACAGAGACTTTAGAATCGCGATATTGCCATATTTGTTCGAATCAAAGCTGCACTTTTTTCCCAATGCTTATGCTGTTAAAATTTGGGTGCAACTTAGAATCGAAGACGGAAAAAGTTTTTAATACTGTTAAAATAAATTAATTATTCACTTCTTATTAATTCACCTTTATTTTTTTTACTTCGTAAAGTGAGTGAGTGAGTGAATATTAATGTTGTACTGATCAGCTACTGGAGAGGTTTTGGCAACGGACCTCGTAATTTTAAACCATGGTCAAGTGATGAGGACGACACCTTAACTGGCACCCCCTCTTTTAACTACCACACTAACGAGAGAACGTTTGAGCTCTCGACAGATTTAACATGCATCGCTTCCTCCTAAACTGCAGGTCTTCAGTGGAACTTGGCTCAAACTCATAACACGCCAGCCCACGAATCCATTACCTAGACCATTAGACTATTGCGGCCACTTTTCATTTTGTAAATATATTTTATATTGATAATATATATTTTACACTACTTTAAATTTTTTTCCCACAGAAGCATCCTGAAAATACGGGTTGCTGCTTAGAATCTGAGCATAATTAATTGAAAAAATAAGTTTCACTAATTAAATAAGAACAAGATTTAGATAATAATTGTTCCAATGGTTTATGGTAAAGTTTATCACCAAAAATACGTATTCGTAGCCAAGAATAAATTCGCTTTTCAAAACGTGATGGCGCTATTTGTGTGAGATAGTCCTATGTAAAAAATAATTCAGAACATACTTAAAATTTTAAAAAAGTTAATTATTAAAAACATAAAACTTAATTCTGGCTACACCAGTCAAAAGAGATAAGCATGCTTTCTTGCATACTATTTAATTCTATTCGAAAAAATAAATTTTTTCTGTTAAAATCTGCTTTGTGGTTTCACCTCCTATACTGTAACATAGAAAATTCAAATTTCATTTTGCAATAATGCTGAAAACTATGTATTTTTTTGAAAGATCAAAATTTAAAGAACGCTATCCTTTAAACAATTTTTTTCTTTATATTCATAAAAAATTTTATTAGTATTGGAGCTGTTTTCTGCCCTCAAATGTGTTTGCCGTTTGATCCCTATCCTTTAACATACATTGACCGAAAACAGCCTTAAAAATATATATTTCCTTACTAAAATGATTGATTGAATGTGTATTAGATGTGGTTCTGACACAAATGCTGATGTAGCAAGGGGTATTAACATTGACCAAAAACAGCCTTAAACCACCATTATAAATGCGGAATTTATCAAATAATATGCACTGGTTGCTTGAGTGGTAGGTTGGTTAATTATATTGAAAATGAGACACTAATTGTATTGTGATTTATATCCAAAGAACATTCTGATTAGAAAATTCTTTGAATATGGCATTATAGAACTGTTTAAATATTCTTCAAAAGACAGGAATTTTTGAATACAGACTTCTATGAAAAGTGATAAATGTATTGTATTTTTTTGTTTATCTTAAAAAAAGGTTGAATGGGGTTATTTTTGCTCTGGGAAGGTAATCTCTATGAAAGCATTGTCCTTTGATCATTTATTTGTTTTATATATTCATATCGTTCATAATTACTTGAATTCTTTTATCCACACACACATGCATTAATTCTTTTAAAATACATGGAATTTTGGCATGTGAAGTTTTATTCTCAATTAAATGATTTTGATATAATAAAGTTTAAAAAATTGCAAACAACAATTAGCTTGTAAAGTTTTTGACAAAATGAGAAATATCTGTGTGTTTAAAAAAGAAAGAAAATTAAAAATAAGTTTCCAAGGCACTTTTTACACATTTCAAAATTATAGATTCTATAAAAATATTTGGAAGAAAAAGGAATTTTTTTTTAATTCTTGTTTAGAAGTCTATTAAGTGCAGCTATTTACAAATCAAAATTCGTTATTTCTCATTTTAAGAAATAAAATTATAAGTTTGATTAATCAAAGTTAGTGTTATTAAGTTAATTTCACATTCCAAATATGAATTAAACTTATTAAATCTGTTGAAAACATTTTTTTCCCTTTCAATATTTGAATTCTGTTGTAATTCTTACCGTAAAACACTGTTTATATTATTTTTTAGTAAAATAAAAGCTACTTCTGAAAAGTAGCGTTTTCATTTAAAAAATTGAAAGAAAGAAAAATAGTAATAATAAACTTTATAACATCAAAACTGTGGTGTAAGATTGATATTTAAAAATTAGTAACTTTTAAAGAGTTTCATAGAGTTGTGTAAAAGTCAATTTGAATATTTCTAATCAATAGATAATTGCATGAAATTTCACATTTAAGGTTTTAAGGAATCCAGTTATTTAAAGCAATTTATTTGTTAAGGTTTTACTTGTGTTTCATTATTATATTTTATTTTTTTTTATTTATGTGGTTATTAATTAAAAAGAATTTTTGAAAATGTGTAGAAAATTTTATTTTATGAAATATTACCTAATTTGCTATTGAGAGTATTTTAGACAATTATAAAAAAATACATAGCTTAATGTCAGATGAATCCATTTACATAAAAGCTATGTTTAGAAAATGTTTTCTGTAAAAGAAAATAAATTTACTTTTATGAAATTCCTAATGTAAAGTTTCAAAATATGAACTTTTTCTTTAAAAGACAAAGCATGACTTTTAATTGATGAATGGCGATGGATAAGTTTCGAAGACTTAATGCACTTATTGTATTATGAGTTCATATAGTTTTCCAAAACATTATTTCTCAAAAGAAGTTTAAGCTGTTTTTGTCTAATGTTAAAGAACACAATCAAAACATGCAAAATTTTATAAATAGGGAATATCTTCATTTAAGTAAGTATAAGCTCATACAAATGCTTCTTTATAATACATTTTTTTAATGTTTCCATAAGCACAGTTTTAAGCTTAAACATACATTTGATATTCATCTGGATAAAGTATTGGAGAAATATAAAATTTAACACATGGAAAAAAATTGAAAAAGTAGTAAATCATTAAGAAATAAATAATGGTAATGTGTTACTGAAATCAGAATATGAACATAATATGGGAGCATTTTTCTGTTTGGGAAAAGTGTTCCGTATTGGGTCATGTTCTCTTATGAAGGAATCCTTTAACTAAAGTACCTCATGAGAGCATTCTCTCTCTTGATCTCTGAATCTTTTGTCAATTAAAATTTAGTTTTGCTGAGTTATGTGTTACTGAAATGAAATAATGTTCAAAATTAAATTATATTGTAGTTGATGGAATAAGTAAAACACAAAATTGGGGCTGTATTCTAATTTATTAAATTGATTTTTTTTAATGTAGTTAAATAGTTTGAGTCATTATGAATAAAATATGTTGTGTTTATTCATTATAACACAAATTATTGGCTAAACATCCAAAGCCCCCAAACTTTACCTCTGTTTCTTCTGTTAGAAATTTGTTTGAATTTAATTTGAGTGTAGGGATTGCATAATGCTGTATTTAAAAGTTTATTATTCATCCCGTATTTTTAGAATGTGCGAATTTCATTTCTAGAAACACTGACTTGTTTAAGTTTTAAAATGTGATTTTCCCCCTGTAAGTGTGTGTCTTTCAAAAAGTATGTTTCCAATTTATTTCTTTTGTGTAGTTTAATATTAATGTGTGCTAGGTTTTTAAAAATTAAACATTATATGTATAGGTATGGCTTAAAAGTTGATGTTTGGGCAGCTGGTGTTATTACTTACATTCTGCTTTGTGGGTTTCCTCCTTTTGTAAGGTAAGTTTTCAAAAGATTTGGTTAAATATTCCAATATATATATAGTTGGGGTTAACGATCATATTCGTTTATTAGATATTAAATTAATCTGTATTTCTGTGTAGAAAATGTAGATGTTAGTGTTGATTTTTTCTTCCTTAGAACATTGTTTCAGATTGAAAGTATATTTTTTCTCCTTTCAATGTAATGTAATTTTTTAATTATTTTTGAAGAAAATTGAGTGCTGCTAAAATATTTTGGAGACAATAGCTGAGTTCAAAGGGAGAATGTATTTTATTTCTTTGTAAAAGAGTAACGTTTTTTTAGCAGATATATGTATAAGTTTTTAACTTCTGACCAATACTTGCTGTAAAAAATCCCCAATCATAGTTAAAATTATATTTTCCTTTTATAGAGGATATGCTGATAAACAATTGAACTGAATTATTTCTACAATTATAAGTAGGAAAAGCTATTGAATCAGTTTTTCGTCATATAATTTTAGATTCATCTTTATTAGAGTGTTTCCTACATTTTTCACTGAACTTAGCTGAAACTGCGGCTGCCATATTTTCCCACACTTGCTATCCTAACTGCATTTTTACAATCCCACGGTTTGGGGCATTAGTACTGTAAAAAGGAAACCTACTGAATGCATGTCTTTGTTCGCCTTCATCAAAAGGCAAGCGCATTTAAAAATTTAAACTCTAAATATTCGCAGCACTTTCAAAGGTGTTATTTATTTCTCGATCCACATTTTATTATTTGAAAAATTTAAATTAACTGTAAATATTTCTATAATTAAAAGTATGTATTATCTCTCCATATCTGGATTTTATGAAACCACAAGTTACAGTGAATCAAAAGGTGGTGATTCATCTTTGCATGAACTCCACAAAGCACCAGAAGTTTTGAGAATCCATCGAAGTCATGGAGTGAGGTTTGAGAGTGAAACATCTATCTGAAAGGGCATCCAATATGTGCTAATGAAATTAAAATTAAGTGACTTAGATGTCTGCGGAAGCTATGTCATGTCTGTAAAGTGCTTAACAAACCATTTGGTTACAATTTGAGTTATGACACAAAGCATTGTCTCTTGAAAGGCAGAAGCATATGATCATCAAACATGTATCCATAATGTTAACCTGTGAAGAACGATTTCAGATATACCAGGCTCTCCAATATAGACCTTGTAAACAGACAAGTTTATCGCACCCTACTGGCAAGTAAGATAGATTGCTTCATAGAGTAAATATTGTACAGGGCACTTCATATTGAATGGTACAAAAAGATAACATTATTGTGAACATTTTAATTAATATGTTTAGAAAATTCAAATTAACCTCAAAACTACATTTATTCAAGTTTCTATAGGGGTTCAATATGTGCCCCTCCGGTGACACAACAAATGTCTACATGGTAATCAAGCTCCTGCCACACTCATGATAGCATATTCCCAGTTCCTCTAAGTCCTGAGGAAGTGGACGCACAAACACCTTGTCTTTAACGAACCCCCAGAGAAAAAAATCACAAGGCGTTAGATCTGGTGATCTCGGCAGCCAATGAAGACATGTCAAATCCTGTGACCCAGCACAGCCAATCCAGCGATGGGGTTTGACGTTTGTTCAGGAACTCACATGCATTTTTATTCCAATGTGGGGGAGCACCATCTTGCTGCAAAATGAAATCAGGAACCGCTTCCTCCAGCTGTGGAAGCAACCACTCAGAGAGCATGTCTTGGTAAATGCCCCCATTAATCGATTTTTCTGCAAAGAAAAGTGGACCAAAAACACAACTGTTTGATAAAGCGCAGAAAACGTTCACCTTGGGAGAATCACGCTGATGTTCTAATGTTACATGGACATTTTCCGTGCCCCCAAATCGCAAATTATGGCGATTAACTTTGCCACATAAGTGGAACGTGACTTCATCGGTAAACACCAATCTGTTCTCGAAACCATTCACACCGAGCCTTTCTTGAAATTTCACACAGAAATTCTTACGTAACGGTTTGTCAGTAGGTTTTAAAGCCTGGACCATCTGATATCTGTATGGCTTGTAAAACAAGCCACACCGTTTTGTGTGGGACAGCCAGGCACCTGCACATCGCGTTGATTTTGAGGGACTCTGTAAAAACAAATCACGAATTCTTTCAACCACTTCGGGTTTTGCTTCTTTTCGTCCTGGGCTTTTGTTTTTGCATAAGTAGCGGGTATCCTGGAACTGCTTCACCCACCTGCTATGTTATGCCGATGTGATGGTTCTTTACGAAATTTCGTGCGAAAATGTCTTTGTACAACAGTTACCGAGGAGGTTTTGGCATACTCGAAAACGCTGTACGCTTTCTCCTGCATGGACGACATTTTGCTTAACAGCGCCTCTAGCGGCGAGTTCGTATTTCGATAAGTTTTCCCTGTTGCCAAATAAAACTTGTATAATTGTAGTTGCAGAATAAAGTTGTTTCGGCAGAATAAAAAAATTACGGCAGTCACGCTGCGCTATTCTTTTTGTACCACTCAATATGAAACACCCTGTACTTGTACCTTGCCATTGACATGTATATGTATCAATCTAGACTTGTTAATCTTGACAACATTTCCCCGCATATCTGGATCCCACAATTCAGTCCCATGCTAGCCATCGTGGTCTATACAGCGGAATCTGCAGATGTATCTCTCAAGTTGGTCACTTCTGTATCCCATGGCAAGTTATTCTTGTGGGATTGTCAAAACTTTTTAGTGTACCAGGATTAAATTGTAGATTGATTTATTGAATTTTGAGTGGAGAGAGGCTGTACACCCATTGTTGCAATGCAAGCTGGCTACCAATGGCTCCGCTGACCCCCCTCCGCCCCATGCTATTGTCCACAGTACTTGGCCCTTGCAGGGATGGTTTTTTACTCAAATCAGTGGGAAAATGCATCCTTCACATATTGTAGCTTGGATATATCCCAGTGCCTGCATCTTTTCTAAGATTGAAAACCCCAAGATTCTTCAGACCTGAAAATTCGCCCATGATCAAATGTACTTAAATCTTTCATCACATTCATACTACTTCTAAATCTTATTGATTCCTGTTACATTATTCTTTATAATATTGAACTACTGCTTGCATCATTTGCTTTCTGTTTATATAGTCACTCGCACGACTGCATATGCAGAACACCAGCTGTCTAATTCTGTTACTTTTCTCAGGGTGAATTAAACTCTGGACTATTTTGAAAGCTGGTAATTCCTGTTCTACTGGTCGGATTTGAGTTGAATTTCAAATATGTGTTAAGTAAATCACACACACACACAAGGCCGAGGTTTACTTTGGAAAAATATATAATTTGAAATGTTGCTATAAGAATACCTGTAGTTAACACAAATCTTTTGTTTGTAGTGAACATGCCACTGAACAAAAAGGGTCACGCATTGATCTCTTTTATCACTGATATACATTATGTATACATTTTTTAACTTATCTGAAGGCAGCGCTTCATGCTTATAGATAGATGAAAAAATCGAAAGGTTTCATGTCTTTGAGAATTCAGTCAAGAACATGAATTATGTGTCTGAAGATGTTGCACTGGAAAAACAATGAAGTGCAAAGTGGAAGAAGCTGCATTTGCATCAGCTGAGTTCTTTATATGCTACTGTAAGTCTTTTTTGTAGCATAAGCATTGGACATTCCATGGTCAACCGTGTGCATAAATTGCCACAAAATTCTTAAGTTATACCCTTACAAGATGTACATTGTGCAATAGTCAAAACTGTAAGATCATTTTGCATGTCTTGATTCTCTCTTGAATTTTCTAGAATGGATGCAAGTGGGTGAGTACTTGCCAGTGCTGTGATAACACAGATCTGCCGCATCTAGGGGGTCCACTAGTCCTTATATCGTGCAACAACAGCCACTAAATTTTTCATTAGTGTAAGTATGGTGTAAATTCATGCAAAATTTCGCTTTAAAAGCTTCTTCAAGGTAGTCACAATGATCAGGATTGTCACAAAAGCATATTAACTTTTCTTTGAGATCCTAAAAAACATACCATCAAAGGAAATTATTTTTAGGTTTATTTGTACTTTTTATATCCTTGGGTAATATAATGGGCACTTTTAAGATTTTCTTGTTTAGTTTCCCCAAACTTATTTAAGCCTAGTATTTAATTTTTTCGATTTGATAAAACTATTTTCTCTCTACATTTATTTTGCTTTGCAATTTTTTTTTAAACTATATTAATGCAATTTAAAATCTGTTTTCAAAATGTAATACTCTTCATGTATCTATAAAGACTTATATGTAACAATTTTTTTCAAGAAAATGCATTTAACAATTATTTAAATCTTATTTGATGTGTTTTTGGTAAGATGTTTTCTTTTTCTCTTTCTAGTCGAAATAATGATCAAGTTGAGTTGTTTGACCAAATATTGGCTGGGAAGTATGAGTTCACCAAACCATTTTGGGATGATATTTCTGATTCAGCTAAGGTTATCTATTTCATAATCGTGTTGTTTTGCAATGTTGTTAACTAAATTAAATTTGTAAATTTAATTTGCATATGGCATACATTTCAATGAAAATAATAACCTGACTTAATTTAATACAGTTTTTGTATGTTATTTAATCTTGTAGGAGTTAATTACAATGATGCTTCAGGTGAATCCTGTGGAACGATATTCTGCTGCTGAAGTTTTAGAGCACCCCTGGGTTTGTGTAAGTACATTTTGTATCTTAAATTTTACATGTGGGATTTAAATGTCTCATCCTTTTTTTTTCTGATTTTTATAGTATAACTAATCCATATTTTGCTCATTAAAAGTATTTGACTCAATTGAAGTTCTAAATTCGTTTGATTTGTCGATTCCTGTTTAGCAAAATTTTGCTCAACTGTTAATATTTACATATGTTATTTTACAATCATTTTTAATATTGTTAGTTGTTGAACCTGAATTTTAGGAGCAGTACCTCTAAAATTGTCTTGCAAATTAATTGAAGTTGAATACATTAAATAATTGGACTGAAGTCCTTTCATTTTATGTGTTAGAAGTAGGAAAAGTGTGCTAATTTGTTATCTGATTTTCATTCAGACTTAAGGAATTCATATGAGTAACACAATTTTTCAGTAATTTTGTGCTATGATGATAAAACCAATAAAATCTTTTATGGGAAATCTAGTTGTTTTAAACTAACTTTATTTTAAACTTATTTAGTTTTAAAGTTTCATTATAATTTGAACTGTAATATAAAAAACTAGCTACATGACCCAGCTTTGCATGGGCTTTCTCTACTTTTAACAATTTTTCCTTCCCTTCACAAAATCAGCACTTCCAATATTCTTTTTCAAATTACTGTCCCCTTGCCCCTGCTTAAACCGACGTTTTACGGGCTTTTACCGAGCGTATAACTTAAAATTCCCTTTTTCTAAATTTTTTCTCTTTTCATTGTAAGACAGGTTTCTTTCCCCTCCATTTACCCCGGCATTGCTCGAACATTTTTGAATGCAAAACATATTGTCATGGAAATTCCCATTTCCCTCTCGCTGCCAGCCCTTCCTGGTGTGTGTCATTTCAATATTAATGGCATTACAAAATTCTTGTGGTACCCACAATTAATTATTACTGCCTTTTTAAAATTTTGGCTACCACTGAAGACACGCTGTTAAGAGAAGTGATGCACATTGAATCTGCCGAGAGCTCAAACGTCCTAGCATTGGTGTGGTGTGGTAGTTAGGAGAGATGGGTGCCAGCTCAGGTCTCATCCTCGTCACTTGACCATGGTTCAAAATTTCAAAGCCTGTCGCCAAAAGCTCTCGAGTAGGTGAACAGTGTGACTTCCATATTCACTCACTCACTTTGCAATTTTTAGGCCCCCAGGAAACGAAAATGTACCTTTTTAAAAGTAGTTGGATTTTTTTGAAAAAAGACAAAAGTGTGGAAATTTTTATAATTACAAAATTCCACAATTATATTAAATGTTGAATTAAAATTGTGAGCATTTTTTTAAAATGTTCGATACACGGGGGAAAAGTTTCATGTTATCTTTATAAATAAAGAAGTTTTCGGCATTTTATTTTTTAAATCACTAACTTTAGAAAATCGAAGTGAGTTTTTTAAAAATCATAAACTATGCAAAGTATCGTTATTTTGTTAAAAAAAACCGTATCATGGCAATATAAATTATCTTTCCAATTAAAAAATTGCGGTCGAAATAATTAAATGTGCAAGTATAATTTTGACTTTTTTAAAAAATCATAAAAATTAAGCGATGATGTTTTTTTGAACCCGGGTAAACTCGGTAGAAATCGAGCTCTATGTCGAATAAGCCACGAAATTCGCAGCAAGAGAATGAAAAACCTTTAAAATAAAAGGAGGATATATTCACATCAAATCTGAAATGCATTAAAACTAATACAAAACAAATGAAGTCTGTGATTTCAATTAGAAGTTTTTAAAATTACAAAATTTTCCTTGTTTATTGGATGTTGAATTAAAATTCTGAGAATTTTTTAAAACTGTGTAAAAAAAATAGGTTTTTGGTCTTTAATTTTTTAAAACACTGAGATTTTAAAAGAGCAAAGTATGAACTTTTTTAGTCCAGACTGCTTATTTATCGTAATTATAAAAAAATCCATACATATCAATTAAAAAATTTCAATTCATGATTTATATAAAACAATGCTGCTTTTGAAAAAAAGTATTATTTTAAAGCAATACATTTAAATGTATTGCAAATAAACCTTTTAAATAATGATAAGGTATCTTTTTAACTAATTGCAAAATCGGACTATAAGTGGCAAAACGGCTTCCTTGTATCATTCTCTATCTTTGGGTACCTTCAGCGAGTTTGAACGTGGTGCGGTTCGTGAGAAGATAGACGCATTAAGCATAGATAGATACATTTGTTTACCTTCGAATTTTTATAGTGTAGATAGCTTGATTTTAAAATGCTTTAATATTCAAACAATGGATTTTGCTTCTATTGTTATCTAATATGAAAATCAAATAATACTTTCTTATAATTTGCTCATTTGTTATACTTTGTACACAGCTCTATTTTAACTGTGCATAACTTGAAATATTATGCATTTATAAAGAAATGTGGTTTAGCATAATTGCCTTATGTATTACAAGATCCTTGTTTCCCCATCATCAAGGCTGCGGTAGCCGAGTGGTCAAGGTATCAGATTGTGGCTTGCCTTGTCACGAGTTCAAGCCCAGTACCACTAAAGACCCGCCGTGTAGGGCAGCGATGCACGTTAAATCTGTCGAGAGCTGAAACGTCCTCCCGTTGGTGTGGTGTGGTAGTTAGGAGAGGGGGGTGCCAGCTCAGGTGTCGTCCACGTCACTTGACCATGGTTCAAAATTACGTGGTCCGTCGCCAAAAGCCCTCGTGTAGCTGAACAGTGCGACATTAACATTCAATCAATCAATCCCCATCATCAAAGGTTCTTGATTCATTAAAAGAATTAAAGCTATTTAAATTTTTTTCCAAGCTATTGAATGATTGGTTTCAAACAGTTTAAAATAATGTTTTTCAGGTTTAAATTATGAAGTGTTTCCTGTTTTGTATCGTTACAAAAAAATTATCTTTTAAGAGAATTTTATGTGAAGCATCATTAAAAATTGCCAAAATAAAGGTTTTCTTTAAGTGCTGAAATGTTAGAAAGGCTGCTGTCCCTAACTCTATTGTTAATGAACAAGAAATTTTGATTGTTGCATAGTAAATACTGCATTTTGTAAGAAAAATGGATTTATTTGGAAATTATTTTTGTCAATTAACATTCAGTTTGTTCAAGATGTGTATTTTGCGTGAATTACTGCTTCATTATCCTTTATCTATTCATTGATAAATTTAAATGGGAATAAACTCTTTTAGTATAAGGCGTACATTGTTTTTATTGTGTTGCAATAGAAGTATCATAATAAGTGCTATTACTATTTGTTAAGTGCATATTTCCTACCATATTGAATCTTTGCCATTACATATATTTTGCATAACAGAAAAATGAGTTTTCAATTATTAAAATTTGTTTTTTACTTTGATTTTATAAAAAAAATTCCAAATGGATAAATTGTATTTTATTGTGTTTTCTTTCTTCGACCTTGTTACTTTGCTCTCCCAAAATAAATTTTTCCCATGGCAAAAAATTTACATTTACATTTACAAAAGAATCATTTCATGCACTTAACAGTTTAATTTTTCTGTCACGTTATGTCAAAAAATAAGCATATTTTTTGTAAACATTTTTAAGATGCAATCAATCATATAAACTCAAATCAACAGTTAAAAATGTTATAAATATTAAATTTAAAGAATTTTGCTCATTTTTATTTTCATTGAAAAAACATTTTTTTCCTTAAAGTTTACTTTTTCTGAATAAATAAGCAAACTGTGGAAAGAACACTTTACATAAATGGATACTAGAATTAAAAAGAAGATTTTGTACTGACAGTTAGTTCGAAATGCTTTGAAAGTTATTTGCATTCACCAAACTTCATTGAGAATTATTAATATTAAGCAGTAATGATAATAAATTCTGATAAATTATTTACTTTAACTGGATTATTTGGTTATTATTCATAATAACCAGCAATTACTAATAATAGCAATAAATCACTTTGACCATAACATTTAAATCCGGGTTGGGCATTGTGGCCGCGGTAGCCGAGTGGTATAGGTATCGGACCATGGCTTGCCTTGTCACGAGTTCGAGCCCAGTACCACTAAAGACCCGCAGTGTAGGGCAGCGATGCACGTTAAATCTGTCGAGAGCTGAAACGTCCTCCCGTTGGTGTGGTGTGGTAGTTAGGAGAGGGGGGTGCCAGCTCAGGTGTCGTCCACGTCACTTGACCATGGTTCAAAATTACGTGGTCCGTCGCCAAAAGCCCTCGTGTAGCTGAACAGTGCGACGTTAATATTCAATCAATCAATCAACCGGGTTGGGCATTACGTCGATCGCGATCGACCGGTGGACCGCCGAGACATTTTGGGGCGACCACCTGAAGATTTTAGCTGCTAGTAATTATGAACGGAAATATTTAAGATTGGCTGAAGTATGAAGACTATATAAGTCTTCTACTGGCTATAACAATAAAAACTAACTTTATATAAAAATATGTAGATAAAAACTAAGATAAACTTTAGATAAAATTGACTTTTTTTTACACATTTTGAATTGTTTTATAGTAAATGCATCATTTGATATTATTATAATTGTAGCTATTATTATGTTTGTAATTTGTGTTTTGCTTTAAGGTATCTGACTACTTGCGACAACTTTTTTTCTTAAAAATGGAGATACACAGATTTTTTTGTGATTTTTAAAATTATTTAGTATATTTTGAGGAAAAAATCCTAAAATTGTAAAGAAAAATAATTTATTATTATTAAAATGGGAAAAACGTAAAAATGTACAAAAAATTACATAAATGGGGCCCGCTCTGTACAAAAATTTTATGGACAAATTCTCATTTTTTTTCTATTTTGATGTGTTACTTTGTTATTCAAGTTTGAAATGACCTTCAGGATAAGAGATATTTTAATTTTTACAAAACCTAGAGCACTCTATCTTAGTTAATTTATGAAATTGTTTAAAAAAACTGATTAAATTTACATAAAGAGCTTTAAATTTTGTAATAAAACAATGTTTGATAAATCTGAAGGTTAAAACACTTCTACTATTATACAAAACATGCACAAAAAATTTCAGCAAATTATTTTTAAAAACTTTTGAGCAATCACTGTCCCCATTTGAGCTTTTTAAAGAAAAAAATATTCGAGTAAAAATTTAAAGTTTGGCATCTTATGTAAAGTTACGGCATCTGCTTCTACTAAAACATTTGTGGTTTTTGTTCTAGTGAATGGAAAATAAAACATTTGGTATTTTTACAAAGCTAATAAAATGGCCTATAAAATAAAATCATAAAAATATGTGTCAATTTCTTTAAAAAATCATTATTTTATTGTAGTCGGATACCTTAAACGCAGTTTTAAAAGGTTAGTCTTTTAAAAGTGGTTTTTGGATTTTTAGTCTGTAAGTTCATATTCCGTATTTATTATTTTTTGTAATAAATATTGTAGATCCTTTTCCTACATCACCACACCAATGACACTGGGCATTGTCACACACAAGAATTTTTCAGGGGTCGAAAGTCTACCATTCTGATGTCATATCATTGTACTCAGCCAAAAATATCTTAATTTTGTAGATTGCCAGGAACAAAAGACAGTAAAAAATACTCTGCATTAAATAATAAAGTTATTAATAACAATTACTTAATTAAGTTTATTGTACCGTATACATGGAATTAAAATCAAATGGTAAAAAAAATCAAGGGCTCTGGGGAACGGTCTATACCAGTGCCCCCACACACACACACACTCCTTGTGTGCGCCACTGACATTGGGTGGACCACAACAGATTGAAAAAATTAGAAGTAGACTGCGCCTTAGAAAAGTCTGCCCACCCCTGATTTAAATCATTATGGTGTATCAGGTTACTAATGGAACACTAAAAGAGAATTGCAGTTGTGATAAACTGCTTTGGAAATCAAATTTTATGCTTAGTGTTTGCATAAGTTTAATTTTTTGCTACCTCTTAAATTTTAAAATTGTTTGACTATGATATTTCACTGTAAAACATATTTTAAGCTTAAATTATGAAACTTTTTTTGAATTTGATAAATTTTGGAGGATGGCATGTAAATGATTTTGAATTTAAAGTAATTTTACAATTAAAGAATACAGTGCTCTATATAAAATTACTTTAACTTCGAAATCATACAGTGTTCTGTATTTTTTAGAGAATTGACTGTTCAAAAGAAATTACTCTTAATATATTTAATTCATTTTAGGCTGACATTGCTCATAATACTGATATGCAGAATGCAGTCTCTAGAGAAATCACTATGCATTTTGATCATAAACCCAAACTGAAATCTGCTGGTATTGCACTCATTGCTGTAAGTAGCTGATTCCAAGAGCTTGTATAGCATTTAAGGAAAATTATAATGGGTCTAGTCTTCCATCCATCCATGTTATCAAGGAAAGAAATATATATATATTTTACTTTGCGATTGAATAATTTTTCTCCCTTTATATCCATACATTTGCTCATATTAGTATTTTGTACTATGTGTTATGCATTTGAAGATACACTTGCTTTGTTAGTTACATTTATCACATTCCAGTGAATCTTGATTTAGAATAGAAAATTGTAGATTGTGTGTGAGTAATTCCATTTGATTGAATTATTTTTAAGTAACTAATATGTGTAAGGGAGTAACTTTCCCCCTAACATTAATCAACAAATGTTTGTTAATATTAACAGAGTAATAATGAATGAAAATTTAAACATAAGATTTTATTTATGTGATAGTTATTTTGTTTTTCAAAGTTATGATAATTAGTCTTATTCAGTGTGTAAAATGTTATTCTAAACACATATAATATGATATACGATTTTATTTTTCTAGTCTTGTGATTGTTAAATATTGCAGTCTTTTGGCAATAAAAAATGAAATACCTATGTAAAGTTTTATAACATTTTGAGCAACATAAAATTTCCTTGGCTACATTTATCTTCTAGTCATTTTGAATGAACAAGGAATTTTAATATTTCATAATTTAATCAAAATATGTAGAAGAGTTGAATGTAATTGGTCTTATTTGTATTTCAAATACACTATTGTTTTGTATTCTTCTTCCAGAATTATCAGTTGTTTTATTTCAAATTAGTGCTATTATGTAATTACTTACAGTTGTAATTTTTATTTGAAGAACTAACATTTTTCTATTAACCTTTGATTAATTCTCTTTGAAATTATTTTCTGATAATAAAAATCTTTGAGACTGGCACTGCAGTTTATTCTCCCAGATGTAATGTCAGCTGCCTGCCTTTTCACTGACACTGCTCAACATGTAATCATATATTGAAGATTAAATGGTGAGTTCATTTTTATTCAAATTTAAAGAAATGTCAGTCTTTCTTGTTAATGTGCTTTTTTTTAAAAAAAAATTACATTATAAGTGAAAATAACATGAATATTTTTTTACAGTAACATTTAGATACAAAAAGAAAAGAAAATTTGACATCAAAACCAAATTGTAGTTTTAAACTTAAAATGGTAATTTCTGCTCACTTGAACTGAAATCTCAAAAACGTTTTTTATTGCATCTGTTTTTTATGATTGTTCAATTTGTACTAGACGCTTTATATTTTTTGCTATTTGTAGAATATTCTAATTTCTCTTAAAATGAGCAGAAATTTTGAAAACATAATATCCGGTATTGTGTGATTACATTCTTTTAATAGATTACATTTTACATAACCGTTTTGACAACTGTATTTCAATACCTTTAAGTTGATATCAAAAATATATAATATAGATATCTAATATTAAATTTATATTTGTTATACTATTTTGCATTAAAAACAGTGTTTTGTTGATTAACTCATATATTCTATTCCACTAACCATTATATGAATTAAATTAATAATGGCATTGAAATCGTATGAATGATATTTAATCTTACTGGCACTGAAAAAAGTAAAAGATCATTAAAGATGTTTAAGAATATTTTACTTTTGATTCTTGAATTTAAACTTAATTTTTGCATTAGAGTTAAGAAAAAATATAGTTAAAAAATATCAATTATTTATTACTAGTTTTGTGATACTTGCAAAAATTCATGAGTTATTTCAACTTTCATTTTATGCATATAACATGAACATTTGATTAAAAGTTTTTGCTGAAATGTCAAGTTATTTTATCTTTTTTATCAAATCAAATATATTTTTAAATACAATTCATGACAACGTTCTATGGGTATGCATTTTAATTTTCGATAATCTGATGGAAATGCATCTTATCTTTAACTATCTGTAAAATAAACGGTCAACTTATATGGTAAAAATTGATTATCAGTTTCAATAACTCATGGCTAGTGCAAGCAATCTGTTTTTAATCATTTTGTTGCTTGGTCAAACACTGGAGTCTAAATGAACCACATTATCAACTCAACAATCATAATACTATGTTGATTATTTTTTGTCGAAAATATTAAAAAACCATTATGCTCTCAATTTAATGTCCACAACCATATTCTGGCACTTGCATATACTCCACTACATAGTTATGTACTTGGTAGTTGTACTTTAACATATTCAGTAAGGATTGTCATGAAGCAGTGCTCTCAAATTAGAAGAATAATTAACAGTGTAGAAACAATACATCTTACATAGCAGTTTTATCTAAAAAGATGGCCCCAAAATTGTGAAAATGTTTAGTTGAAGTTGAAGAAATGTTTATAGTTTTTTGAAGATTGTCCAGCTGTGAGTTAAATTAGCAGTCATAGGTTCTGAGGACAAGCAGATGTTAACAGCTTCCCTGAATGAATCCCAGTTAGCCTTTTGTAAACTTCCAAAATTTATCAAGACTGATGACTACAAGATGTCATTTGTTAAATTCTATGGGGATGGGGAAATGATCACTTCCAATGTGATCCAGTATGAACTAGGTGCATTGAAAAAAAAATAATGGCACTAGTAATAGAAATATCAAGTGCCTCAGAAGTGTTATAGCTAAAGGAAGAGTGGGTATGGGTTCCATCTTCTAGGATCATAAATTATTTATCATCGATCCTTTGCATGATGTCCTTTCCTCTGTCATTGTTGTAAGTGGAGCCCCAGATGGTATGTTTTACATTCAAGTCCCCAGAGTGATTTTGTTTTTAGGATGATGGTTTGGAGGAAAGTAAACATTAAGAACATGTAACGGTTTTTCTCTCCTGAATTTCAAGATCTGATGTTTGATCTAGTGAAAAAACAATACTCTGATATTTTACATTTCTAATGAAGAAGGCCGAGCCTTCTCTCCTGTGGAGTGTGTGTCTGCCCTAAAGATGTTATAACCTCTTATTTTAAGAGCTGTAGTTTTTTTTATTTTGTCTTGTGTCTAACAATTACTTGAACTTTGTTCAAATATGCTATTTCTAAGAGTTGGTTGAGTTTAGTTCTAGTTCCCAAAATAGATAAATCATTAATGTTACACTGTAGAATTTTCAAAGCTTGAGGAGACTGTAGTTTACTTGATGAATGAAGACCTCTTCCTAAATCTCAAGCGTGTCCCAGATTTGTCTGCTTGATGGACGATGTAGCATCTATATTGAGAGTCAATGAGTTCATATAAAGGAGGAAATGTGCAGCTTCTGTTGATCCAAGGATCAGTGCACCAAATAGTAGAAGTCTGTTTTTGGCTCCAATGCTTACTGATTTTAGCTGGACATAATGGAATGGCCTCCAGGTCTAGGGTGACCCTGCGAAGAGCGAACTCCGAACGTACTTCGCCCATTTTATTCAGGAACACCCTTTCACCACAATGAGGCAATCACCAGGATTTGGAAGGGAAAATATCTTTATACCGAGAGCTGTACATAAATTGAAAATTTTCCCTACTACTCATCCTGTTCAATGTACAACATTTTTATAAGATACATTAATGATTGTTGGCTCTGAAAAAATATTTCTCCTGTAGTGCTGTATCCAGCAATGTCATTATTACAATAGAAATCTGATATTCAAGATGGTTGGGGAAGTTAAAATTTGACAAAAAGGTAGTTAGGAATATGTTGAAGGGCAATGATGATTCTCTCCTCTTGATTGGCTTCCCCCAAGCTTTTTATATTTTCATGCTTTGATAGGAATGAGAACGTACTTATAAATGTCGCTTTTTAGTATATTCAAATTTCCTTGTGTAACATGTTTTATTTAAAAGACAAAATGCAAGATATTTATTTGTATATTCAGAGAAAAAAATCATTTACATAGTTATAATTTTGTCATAAAACTGCATTTAAATATTTGTGATCATTAACTTTATGTATGTTTTTGAAGCATTTATGAAATTATGGAACACTTCAAACTCGATGAAATGTGCACAGATTGATTTATTTGCTTACTGTACTTAAAATAAAAACAATTGTTGACACAAATAGATATTATTTGGTACATGAAAACATCTTCTATTCAAATTTGGTTTTTGTGTGCTATGTAAAATGACGATTTTTATTATTGTAAATAAGGATGGGGTTTTTTTGCATGGAGCTCAAATTTTTTTGGCTTAGGAATAGCAAAAATTTAATTCATTGTATATGGATAATTCTCTGCTGAATTTTTTGTAACTGTAAAAAAATATTGATGTTTGTATATTGCTGTAAATTTACTATTGTGTTACTTATATCATTATTTTTCTTGCTTATTTTCTTTCAAAATTATTGGTTTTACTTGTGATGCAATATATAAAGTTGCATCTGTATTGTGCATTTTTAAATTTTAATAATATATTGGGTAAATTTGGGGGGTTGTATATATATTTGTTAAAGAAAGGATTTATTTATATGCATATGTCCATTCTCTGGACAGGCTGTATAAACTAGGTAAATGAACATAAAAAAAATGATAGCAATTGCTTACAAGTCTAAAAATGTTGTATTTTATTTCTAGGTTACTAAGGCTGGATAAAGTGGAACATTGCCCTGAGTTATTGAGGACTTTAGATTTTGATGGAGTAAAAAAAGTCGACAGATAATTAAAATGTGATCATTTCATTTCATATTTTTTCTCCCGAAAAATTAAATAGTATATGTCTTGGTGCTAAATGTAAAAACTGTTTAAACTGCAATTTGTGAAATAGTAATTTATATATATATTATGCGCTATTTTTAAAAGTTGCTAATGTCTTAATGGTATGTTTTATAAATATATACATAAAATATACAGTAATAAGTAGGCAATATTTCAATGTGTTGTAGTTATTTTTTTACTGTCATTTCAGCATGTATGGATATTGTCAGATCTGTATGCTTCTTGTAAAGATACCTAATTGGTACAAATAAATTTAATGTGTGTAATAGTTTTTAGAAGAAATAATTGCCTTTTTATAATGTGTAAGTTTTCTGTGTTTCAGGTGTATTTATGCAGTCCATTTTTAAACATATTAATGTCTTAATATACATAAGATTTCACATTGAAAGACAGCTACCTCAATATGACTTTGTCATTCCACTATTGCTGTCTTTTTTAGTTACATTGAATTTTCTTCATTAGTCATACTGAATTAAATTTTTAGCTTGCTAGTTTAAATGTTTTTAAATTCATAAATATGATATGTATTTAGAAGTATTTTTGAAGTTATAAAAATATAACTGAATGCCTAAATCTTTCTTGATTAATAGAAATTTTAAAAAATTTATCTTTTCAAAACCCAAAAATAATTAGTTAATCCAAAAAATATTTATATTAATTTATGTGAATAGAATTATAAATATGAAGCAATAATATTTTTGGCCGAGTAAACTTGCAAATTTTTAGGAATAGAATTTATATTGAAATTCATTTAACTTGCTCTTTTGATGAAATTATTTGTATCAGGTGAACAAAGGTTTTTTGAAATAGCTATTTAATAAGTGTATTCCCCATTTATTTTATTAGTTGTTTTTTAAGTTTAGCCTATATTTTATTTTATATTATTTTTAGATACAAATGAAATTCAAACTTGTGTAATAAATTGTGTTAAATCATTATTTTGGAGTTCAACAATGATAAGCTATTTGCTGCAGAATATTTTAACTCTTGTCTTTCTCTAAAAATACAAAAAAATTATGAAGGCTATTAGTTATCAAGCATCATAAAAATTAAGCTTTAATTTATAATTTTATCAGTAATGGATTTATGAATTCCCTATATTATGTTTACCTAGTCAATTTTTCTTCCTTTTCTTAAAACTGATTAAACAAACCTTTGAAGTGTCGAGAAAAATACTTTTAACTTTCTTTAATAAACAGATAAATCTGTTTAGTACTTCCATTAGTAAAATAAAACAGTTCATGTAGTAGCCCTAATTTTGTGATTGATTGAATCTTCTCTGATAAAGATGTGCTGTTTCATCATATATGTAATTATTGCATAGTTACTAATTGTGTTTTCTGTACACATTTGTCCTGTTTTTGTTTGTAATTTTGTATTTAATTATTATTTATTAGTGAAATCAAGATGCTTTAGAACAAATGTGTTAAATATATTTAAAAAATATCTGTTCAGAATTCAGCATTATTAATGTAAAAATTTCAAAATGTATTTGTTTTTTACCAAAAATATGTTGTATAAAGATATTTTTGAAATAGAATTTTCTCTTTTCTGCTCTTACAGAAAAATGAATTTTAAATTTAAATTAGAGCTTATACTGTTTTAAATCGTTCAGTGTTGAGAGTTATTCTTGACTTCAATTTCAACTTAAATCTTATTTAAGATGATATAAGGGAAAATAGGTAAAGTATTTTATTTGTGGCATTTTTTCAGAAAATGTACCTTTAGTTGAATTGTATTGATTTGACATTTATTGAAAAGAAAACTGTTAAAATTAAATGAAGCATTGTGTTTATCGTATCTACACATTTAATGAAGAGTTTTAATTATTCATTGATGTTATCCATTAACTTTAATATTTTTAAACTATAAATTAGCGCAACCATCTATCCGCCCATTATAGCTAGTCCCGTCCTAGAAAAGGGAATTACTGCAGCTGTGTATCTTTATCTTGTCAAGTAAAATTTATTTTAAAGAATGAGAAACAAGTTTTATATAAATGTTGGTGAATTTAACTTAGTATTTTGACTTTGCTTTTTAAACCATATTAATGTATAGGAGAATGTGTTCACTGTTTTGCAATATGTTTTTCTAATGTATATAAAGATCTATCATATAATTATATAGTTAAGTTACTATGTATAAATTTTGTGCAATAATTCTTCCTACTGATTTTTTGTTGTGTGTATTTAACGAATATAATTGTAATATTAAAACAAGCAAAAAACATGAATGGATGAGTGTCAAAAATATTGTGCCTGAACTGAGTACTTTCAGAAAATAATAACCAATTTTATTGTTGTATTAAAATTAACATGTGCATTTTTTGTATTAAAATTGGATAGAAAAATGCTTAGAAAAATATTTTTCTTATCATGTAGTTTTTATAAGTTAACGTATTTAATGTGGTAGTTAAAATTGTAGAATAAACCAATATCTTACTTTTTAGCTGTCTTTCATTTGATTAATAACACATTATTTTTATGTTTATAAAATCTATTAAAAATTTAGATATAAATTAAAACTTGAAATTCAAAAGGTTGTTTCTTCATAAGAACACCATTTTCTCTCTCACTTAGAAAGCATTTATATTACCAATTAGTCTAGTTGCTGTAATGGTGTTTAGGTTGGAGCTGTTTGATATACAGGTATTTTAAAAAAATCAATTTCTAGTGCTGAAATATGTAGAAAAAGAATAAGATGGGTATATATTCAAGAAAATTAAGATATTATATTTTTTAATAAAAGTTTTAATGAAAAGTAAGTGGAATATATATATACATTATTTATTCAAAAATTAAAGTTTAACTTGTTCTTTCATATTCAATGGAATTGTACATGAATAACATCTGATATTTTAAAGCCGGGTTGTCCAACCCAAAAGACTCTACGGGTCACTATGTAAGAGCATTATAATCCTACGGGCCATTTACAAAATTGGATTTGGACCCATTACAAGCATTTATTGGAGTGAAAATTGGAAACAAAATGAATTATTTTTTCATTATTTTGCATGTATACAAACTTGGATAATATAATAATAATCATGCAATGATCAAATAATGTATAACTTATTTAATTAGTGAGATATTTGTATCTCAATTCTTTCACTTAGTTTTTGCAAGGCAATCTCAATTTGTGTATTTGGACATCGTAATTGATATTACAGGTTTTCGTCTGTTAAGTTTAGTTACAATTATGTTTAGTAAATTTAATTTTAAAAAATGATTCACAGGTTTAAGTTGATCCAAAAGCATTCACAACTTTTTGTGGAAGAGAGGCAAGAAGGAAGTTTTTGGAAATTAGTAGAGGGGGTTGCCAGTTCAAGTGTTGTCCTTGTCACTTAATCATGGTTCAAAATTATGAGGTCTGTTGGCAAAAGCTTTTGAGTAGCTGAATAATGTCACATTAATATTCACTCACTCTGTTTTTCCCATTACGGTCCCCTGGAGACACAAGTGATGAAGGAATGTAATGGCAGAATGAAAGTTTAGTAAAGCCCATGTTGTATGAATGCAAGATAAAATCAGATATAATTGTGCGATTCGATCAGATGAGGCCTGAACTGCCCCAAGGGCATCATTGTTTACAAGCATATGTGTGTTGCAATCTCTTCCATACCACATCATACATTTCTTTATCTCACAGCGCTTGGTTGTGGGTTGGTAGGCCATGACCTTTAAACCCACAGCATCGGCCAAGTCATGTAGAGCAGCAATGAACTAACTACGGTCCATCTAAAGGTTCTATCAAGCCCGTGCAATAGACTATCGTTGTCAAGTCCTGGTGCTGTATAGAAGACCTGATACATGTTAAACCCATCTGGACTTGCAAGTCCTCATATTGGCAGGGTGCGAAAGTTTGAAGATGGGTTGCATACTCAGCAGTAGCGCACACAGGAATTTTTCAAGGGTCCGGGGTCAAAAAGTTCACCATTCTTGTATCATGCTCCTTTGATTTTGTCGATTTTCGAACAAAACACAGCAAAAACTAATTTTTGAATAAATAATTAGCATTAATTAATAAAATTAATCATTAATAACAAGTAATTAAATAAATTTTACGTACTATATACTTAGAATTATAATCAATCAGAAAAATCAAGGGCTTGGGTGGTCCGGCCCCCAGTACCCCCCTTGTGTACGCCACTGATACTCAGATATCATTCTTGTCACTTGATGGAAGTTCAGACATCTGAGATACACTGGTGTCCAAAAGTTAAGCATAATTCATAATTATGTGAATAAAGAAGGAACTGTAAATCAGAATGACGGAAACGTGATATGCGAGTGTAAAATGGTTATAAAAATAAGGAAGCAAATCAAAAGAACAATAATTAATTTTATTATCCAAAGTAGCAGCTTGAAAGAAAACTGAGCATAGCAAGGATTTACACTTTAAAGAAAAATGAAAGAAAACAAACTAAATACTGATGCTGCAGTTTAATAAGGCGTGTGGTCACCTCTGACAGCCAGGCACGCTGCACACCGATTTAACATACTTGCTATGAGATGATGAATGAGTTGTGGGCTCAAACAGTTCCAAGCTTCTTGGAGAGCTCTCTTCAGTTCTGTAAAGGAGCTTGGTGGTGGCGAAAGGGCTGCAATTTGTCTCCCGAGCATATCCCATACATGCTCGATAGAATTTAAATCAGGGGAGTTTGCAGGCCACGACATGCGCTGGATCTTTTGTTTCAAGGAAATCATCAATCAGCACCGCTCGATGACATGGCGCATTATCATCAATGAATATGAAGTCAGGACCGACAGCACTTCGAAACAAGCGAACATAAGGCTCAAGAACTTCGTCTCTGTATCTTTGAGCAATCACAGACCCCGTGTCAAAGAAATGGAGGTCTGTGCGGCCGTCCATCTTGATGCCTGCCCATACCATAACTCCCCTTGATGGAAAATGTTGTCTTTCCGTTATGTTTCTTGGTTCAAAACGTGTTCCACGTTCTCTCCATATCGTTACCCGCCGAGAATCACTATTTAGACTAAACCGGGACTCGTCACTGAACATCACATTGTCCCACACTCCAATGCTGATGTTTCAAACGAGCGCGTTTAGGCGCAGACGTGAGGGGAATGCAAGCTGCTGGTCTTCTGTCATACAGGCCAGCATAATTGAGTATCCTGTAAACAGTTTGTCTCGAAACTCGTATTCCTGTGGCGACTGTGAGCGCCGAACCCATCTTCACCCAATTAATATCCGCAAGAAATTTGGAATAATTTTATGAATATTTACTTCAGGTTTTTTTTTTTTTTTTTTTACGATTAATGCTTAACTTTTGGACACCAGTGTATGTTGGCAATAGCCCCATGTTGCTTTTGAGTGTGAGTTTAATAAAAATCAAACCAACCAGTGCAAATCTAAATAATTTTCATATTGTATAGAGCTTGCGCCAAAAGGGAAAGACGTCACGGGATAGACGCGGAAAATTAGTTCATTGTCATCTCATTTCATTGACATTTGCTGTATCACAAGGATCGTTGAATGGAATGATGGCAAGCAAATCACGTCATTGTACGCAGAGACGTCTTAAGGCCTGGGCCATCATTATCGGTTGAATTCTTCGAAAGCCTGGGAATTTTGGACAATACGTCAACTGGCTACATGTGATGATGGTCAACCGTGTACTTATCACTATACCCCATCATTACTCATTCAGTCAAAAGGCAGCCGTTGATCGAACCGGTTTGTGCAATTCTGCCATGCACATTTATTTGCTTCGGGTTATTGTTTGTGCAAGTATTTGACAACGTATGCTATGTACCGTCTACTTTTATGAGTCATGGGTGGGGCCTACATTTGTATAAGGGCCCAGGGCCTCAAGAAGTCTTAAGACGTACCTGTTTGTGTGAATAGCGATAAAATCATTAAAAAGTATTGTTTGTTTGGGTTATTGTGAATATTCATAAAATATCTCTAAAGGGTATCATAGGTTCCCAGCCTTTTTTGAACTGGCATTACATTCAAGCCTACATTCAATTTAATATAGGTCTGAATGTAATCTTTTAAGTTTTTAATCCACTTCCCCAACTACCGAAATGTGAATTTTCGTACACGTGATAGAAAGGATTTAAATACATACAATCAACATAAGGTAACGAGTATTTAAAGTTTACTTTTGTTAGTATATAATCAGCGTGGTTTTTTTAAGTGATAACTTCTATTGGCGTGATTTGCCGGAGAGTGAACTTGAATGAACGTCACGCTCGGTAATGTAACGCTCATTCGGCTTTTTTCGTTTTCATTCGGACATACCCCTAAAAAGGAAAGGAGGGACATTTCTCCCCACCACTCTGAAACCTCGCGTACCACTTCAGAAAACTTAACAATCCCGCGGAACGTATATAAAAATATATATATTAGATTTGGATCCATTACACAAACATTTGTTGGAGTGAAAATTTAAAACACATATATTGTTTTTCATGTATACAAACATAGATAGTAAAATAATAATGATGCAATGGTTAAATGTTTAATTTATTTAATTAGTGGGATATCTGTTTCTCAACTCTCTTCACTCAGTTTTTGCAAATCCATCTCAATGCATGTTTATTTGCGCATCGTAATTCATATTGCAGATTTTCATGCGTTAAGTTTGAGCACGCGATTTATATATGTTTGATAAATTTCAATTTAGAAAAAAAAAAGATTCGCAGTCACAGAAGCAGCGTGGTAAAATATTAACAGTTATGGGATTTATTTTTACAAAAAAAAAAACACTTTTTGAACAAAAAAAAATATTGTACAAAATAGTCGAATTTTGTAAAGAATCTCGCAGGCCGCAAAATTATTCAAGGCGGGCCGCGGGTTGGACAACCCTGTTCTAAGGGAATGAATGTGGGATTCTTTCTAATCCAAGTTCAAGCCTGAAAATGAAACGTAATATTTTTGAATAATAGGCTTGGAGAGAAAAAGAAATTCACACTTAAATTAAACAATGTAGAAAAAGGACAAATTTTTATAGAACTAAGTAAATAGTATTATTATCATTAGGAATATTGCAGTGATCTTAAAAATAAAAATCTATTTTTGTAAGCCAATCGGAATTGCAATGAACAAATAGTTCTATTAATCATATTACTTAAATATATTTTGAGTCTAAAAAGAAAATTAAAACAATTTAAAATAACAAAATTAAGTATACAGGTATTAAGAAAAAGTTACATTAAATAATTTAAATACAAGAAAACAAAATTTTATAAAGAAGACTTTCCTTGCAGCTGCACCGGATATATTTGTACAAAACTCCCATACAATGACAAAAAAAAGCTAGTATAAGCCAGAGATTCTGTTATATAAATCTGATTAAATCCCTTTTTAAGGGTTTTGACCTAGATTCCTCTCTTCCCAATCAACTACCTGTCATACTATCTATCATTTGCTTAAATTAATTCAAGGATAGAATTAAATATTGTTAAATTACAACCAAAATTCACAAAGCCGGATCGGGTCTTTTGAACAAATTAATTACCTGTGATTTTAAGTGGGAAATTTAAAAGATTTTTTTTTTCAAAAGACAAATCAAAACCTTTAGTTGATTTTTTAAAATTAAAATTCAATTTAATTATGTCGAATGATCCAAATAAAGCACGAGGAAATACGCAACAACGCTTGACAGAGTTTTTTATAGATATTTAAATAAAATTTTGAATCTAAAGGATTTATAACCTATTTCAGCTACCATAAACCTATTGTTTCCTCCTTAGAATACATTTAATTCCCAAATATGATTGTATATTTCACACAAAAATATTACTTTCTGAGTACAGACATATGAATAAATAATTTTATAGGACAATACTAACATCTTTTTTATTCACCTAACTAAACCCTGAAATAACATTACAAAATTTGAAGTTATCACTTCTTTCGTGTGGTCATAAGCACACACACTTTTTTTAATGTTTTTTTATACTATATTTGGTTAATCTGCCCAAGCGCCTCATTGCCCACTAATTTTCTCTGGGTCTGAGGCTCTCAGGGGGCCAGTAATAAACGCCCACAAGGGGGCGTTATCACCCACGCTGAGAACCTATGGCAGTGCCGGCGTTAGCAATTTCACCGCCCCGGGCAAAGAAGTAAAATGCCGCCCGTTTATAACAATAATTAAAAGGAATAACCTAAACCCTTCCCACGCTTAATGATTAAATAAAACGTTAGCAAAAAAATTGCTATCAATAATGTTAAAGTTTTTATTAGCAAAAAATACTGATTTATTAATTTATGTTTTTGGCACTAAATTAAAATTAGGGTTGCACACAAAAAAGAAAAGAGTCATTTCTAGTGTATAATTATAAAATACAGATATTAAAAAATACTAAAAGAAATTATAGAGAACCACTAAGTATTAAAACTTAATTACATCTTAAAAATGCATTTAAACCTAGAGTTAAACTCTTAAAAGTGTTTCTTTTACTTTTAATTCTGAGATTTTTTTTATAATTTCTTTAACATTAATTTCTTCAACCAGTTCATATTCAATGGCTATTGTCAAGCCGATCCTCGGTAGTTGTGGAGCGTAAACATTCTTTAATTAATTTTAATTTGGAGAAACTCCTTTTCCACACTTATTGGGAGAGTAAGCAATATCCTTAAAACTATACCGAGATTTGGAGCGAAATCCAGGTTCGGTGTGTAAGAATTTTAAACTCTCGATTGGACTTCCTTTTTTATTTAGCAAAGCCACACAAAACCGCTGCTATCTCGTCTGCCAGGTCCAGCGCGTTTATATCTGATGAATTCCCATCAGTTAACAATGCTTAAGTTCGTCGTTTGGAGGAGTATCTTTTAAAAAACAAATATTGTATAAAAATTGGAAATAGTTGCTGTCCTTACTGATCAAATCAAACCTGGATTCAAATGCACTGATAGATTTATCTAATGTGAAAAAATAAACTCTGCCCT
Organism: Trichonephila clavipes; assembly: GCA_019973935.1. NCBI lineage: Eukaryota > Metazoa > Arthropoda > Arachnida > Araneae > Nephilidae > Trichonephila > Trichonephila clavipes. The sequence goes on along the minus strand of BMAU01021352.1, from coordinate 216,395 downwards.
ATATTTCAAAGAAGGATCTTCTGTCGGATCATCTCGTGCCTCAGAGTCGAAATTAACATTCCTTCTTCGAACTGTATGACGTGGCTGGGTGAGTTTAAATTAGTCGGTATGTCAATTTCATCGGCAAGTTCTCGAGCATCGCAAAGCATTTCATTAAAGGTTGTGTCTATCCAAGATCCTTTGATAAAAAATCTTAAGTCTTTTCAAGAGCTATATAGCAGATGGTAAATCATAGTCTTCTGTCTGCAAGAGCTTACTTATAGGATTGACACAATTTAAGATTTTATACCAAATTACAATGCAGCATAAGAACTTAAAATTGTTTAACACAACTTAATATTCCAGAAGCCTCAACTATTATAGAGTTGTCAATCTCCGAATTATTACAAACAACAAGTAAAGCATTGTATACCCCTCTTACTTGATATGTTAGTGGTTTTAATGCACCTATTCTGCTTTCCCAACGATTTTGTTTGAAATCACTTATCTTCTTTATAAATTGTGTTCATCATATTTTTATTTCTATAATGCACATTTTGTTTCCCCTTTAATTAAATGGTTTTATACTAGGAACAACAACAACAAAATAGTACCTATATTCTTTCACATTAATTATTGTTCTGTAACAATAAAATTTAATTGAATCCTTTTTCTGTTGCTTTTTATAAGAAATTTCTTTCATAATTTTGTCCTTATTGTTGCCTTTTTTAAAGATTTCAAATATTGCTATAGATTGGAACCTATTATTACTAGAATTTTTTTCTTAAATATACATACTAACACTTTTAAACCTTTTCACAATCACGGAAAATACATTTTAAAGAAAATTTGAGAAATATAATAGTATAATGAAACAGTAAATAAAAACTTGTGAACTGAAAACACCAACTTTTTAATTTGTAGTGCACCAGTGCTCTACGGAACACTGATTAAAAGCCTCTCGTTTATGTCTTGGATGAGTGGTTATGTTCTGAAACGTTTTTGATAAGATATTGAAATAGGAATTCTAAGTATTTTATATTTGTATGCATTGCAATCAAACGATTGAGAATTAAAGCCTTTATGTATTAATCACAAATAAAACATATTTTAATAAGATTGAAACTTAATTTTAAAAATGCTTTGGAAGTTATTCAGGCTTAAAGTCATTGTTGTTTGCTTATTAGGGCTGTTAATTCTATGTTATTTTGATATCACTATCTATTCAAATTAATTATCTATTTAATAATCGTCTTTCGAAATTTAAAATTGACGCCTGGAATTTTGCAATTTATTTATTTAAAGGATGTTTTGGCATTCAGTTAAAAAATTGTATTTTCTAAAGCATTTATATTATTTGGGTTTAAAATCAAAAAGTTTTTTAAAGATTTTCTTAAAATTTCTTCATATTAAACTGCAGATAATTTATTGACTCAATTTTTAAATTTTTCGAAATATGCATTTTGATGAAATTTATTAGTAGCATACAGAATATTTTACAATATTTTAAGGATATTATGCAATTTTAAGGAATTTTTATAATTAATTATACACATAATATATGTAATTAATTACACACATAATATGCATAATTAATTATTAGACTGCATTAAATATTCCTTCAAATTGCCCATGTAAAACAGAGGTTCCCAAAACTTTTTGTCTCATAGACCCTTTACCATGTTTTTCGGTATAGGGTAGACCACTGCTTAATTAATATTGAATTATTGCAAATTTATCCATTTAAATGTCTTTTTGACAGCTAGTACTACTACTACTTTAAAAGAATTAAATTTATAACTAATGAAGTACAGAGTTAAAAGTTTAAAAAGCATACGTTAATTAATTAAATTAAAAGTTAATTAATATATAAAATAACTGTTAAATAAAATAACCAAACAACACACAATTGATTTTAAAGGGAGGGATGAATCTGGGGCTACAATAACAAATTTTCAACATATAGTATATATATATATATCAATCTTGTCAGATTTAACCTTAAATCTCCTCTGTTAGTAGTGTCGAGTTTCTTTTTTTTGTTTTGGAGATTGGCAACTGCGCTGAAACTCCTTCTTGCTATGAAAAATAATTAAAAACTTGCTCACGATCTTCCATAATTTGGGACAAATAACAGGTTTGCCTTTTTAAAGCCAAAATTGCGGGCATACGTTTCTAAACTTTAAAATCTTCATTGGTGCATATCACGATCAGTTCCTGTTGTCACGTGACATTTTTTTTCAATGTGACCATATAAATTCATCGCCTACTGTGGTATTAACATAGTCAAAGCATTCTACAACCTATTTTCAAAATCTCAAGAAAAGGCAGTTAAATGTTGACTTAGGTTAAAACGTGCTGACAGAGAGATTGGCTGGGTTAATTTGAGAAAAAAATCCGAACCTCCAGTATTATACTTCTTTAGCTTAACTGTGGAAAGAAACGCTGAAATGGTTCCTGTTTTAAAAAAAATTATGCTGTGTCATCTTGTACGGGTAAATTAACCTCATTAATTTTAGTAAATAAATCTGCTAATTAAGTAAAATTTGGATTCCACTTGATTAAATTTTCTTTTAAAATTAAAGTCACGATCTAGTTTAATGAGATCCACTATCACATAGACCCCCACTTACACCTCATTGACCGCCAAACTATTTTTTGCTGACAAGGACCCCTTGCAGATCGTCATAGACCCCTGGGGGTCTATATAGACCACTTTGGGAATCACTGGTGTAAAAAATCTTAATTAAAAAGGTATCGTGCAAATTCCTCTTAAAATGGCAATAATATGCAAAAAACATGTGTTTTCAAAAGTTTAACACAGTCTTAGAATAGATTAGAAAAATTATATGTTTATTTCACATGTTACATTCAATAAAAGGAAAAAAAATGTCTATATAAGTAAAAATAACTTATATTTTTCTTTGAAAATTCTTTTAACAGTTTGAAGCAATGTAAATTAAATATTTAGCAATAGACTAGTTCATTTATAACTAAACAAAATCATCACAATATATTTCAATTACAAAACAAAATCATCATAATAAATATAACTACGTTGTATTTCAATTTCGAGCTATTGCTATTAGGATCCTTTAGGTATAGTAAATAATGAATGTACTGAAAATCTCATTAATGTTTTACATTTTAAATTACCTACTATCGTCCTTTATAAGCGACTAAAGAAGTTATTTTTATACGAGAGAGGCAAATAATATTTTTTCATTTCAATAACAATGTCAATCGAAAATGTTTTAAGACGACGACGGAACATTGAAGCTACGAAAACGCACATACTTAAATATGTTAATCAACAAGAAAATGTTCTACGAAACTGATGACATCTATATTTATGTATGAAAGACGAAAAAAAAAAGAAAAATCACAAATGCCGCAAAATAATTTTTTCTTTTCACTTCATCTTACGCAATGATTAAAATTCCTGGGCATTAAAAATCTAAAAAAAAAGAATTTGAAATTGAAAATATTGTTACTTTTGAGGTTTTCCGACTTTGACTTATCTCAATAAGCACAGGAAGCTAAAAGAATTAATTCGGAAGTCAAATTGACAGTTTTCTTCGAAAAAGGGTCTTTTTCTCAGGGTCATTCTGCCCCTTTCTTTTCATCCATAAAACTTGACCGTGCTTTTCATCACTTTTGTTGAGACTAAACTGTTAAAATCTGTCTTTTAATATAGTACCCGAATTCACTCATACAAAGCAGTAACACTTGTAGGAAATTAATTGAAACAGAAGGAACCGGATGCCGAAATTCTTCTTTATCGCCCCCTCCCATTTCCCCCATGGGACCAGCCTTGGAAACACGGCTTTAAATACTGATGAATACTTGTTTAAAAAAACTCTAGGACTCCATAGAAAACGTGAATATTTTGCATGCACATTTTTAGTTTTTTTTTTTTTTTTTTTGAATTTTTATTTTGACTCGTGGAACCCCTGGGTGTGTAATCTTGGTTTATTTTCTTCATAAATTAGTTAATTTTACAGCCAATTATCCGCCCCGGGTAGGGGCCCGGCTTGCCTACCCCTAGCGCCGGCCCTGCCTATGGTATAGATTATTTAAAGTGTAGTATTTTTAAAGATGAATAGACAACCCGGAATTATATTTTGCAGCTGTAAAAGGTAAACTAGTATCTCTCATCTGTTCCTTTTCACTTTTTAAACATACAAATTCCAATTACGAAGCAATATCTGAATACGAAAGGAAACAAAAACCAGAAAAAAATGTTTTCGGAAATTACACAGTATCCGGGTGGTTGTAAGCTTCACTGAAGCATACAATGTTGTTAGAAGTAACAAAGCTCTCAGTTATGGGCAATTCGTTAAATAGTGCGTACTCCAAGATGGCGATATTTTATGTCCAGACAATAAAAAGAATTTTGAAATTACAAGCTTATCTCGAAAATGATTACTTCTATAGTCAAAGCCCTCAATAAAAATTTGACATCTGTGTTACAGTAAAAGATTAGCTACAGTTTTTTTAAATCCTGCTCCATAACAATGGATAAAAGTATAGATGTTAATGATACTGCTCAACTAGTGTGAAAAGTTAGAAGATACATGTGTTTAAGACTTTGCATTTTTCACCAACCTTCTTTGTCGTATAAACAACATAAATAATAAGATACAAGGAAAAATTAATTTATCTACAATATTTGGGCCTATCTCAAAGGTTTTTATTCAAAAGAGTATGTTTGCTGGACAGCAAACTAGGAACAATTTGTCTCATTTCCTAAGGTTCAGTACCTACGTACAATGCCTTCAGTAAATAAAATATTAAATTTTGTGTTCGTTTGGGAAAAAATGCTACAGAGGCTTACGAAATTTTGAAGCATGTATAAGGCTGTGATACATTATCGCGAACGCAAGCATTTGAGGGGCATCGACATTTCAGAGAGGGCAGGAAAAATGTCGAAGACGACAAACCCTCTGGACGTCCGCAGACTTCACGCCCCGCTGAAAACATCGAAAAAGGTTTCTGTGGCGGTACATAAGAACAGGCTTCAAACAATAGCAGAATCAGTTGGTATATCCTCGGCCACATGTCAATGTATACTGACTAAGGATCTTAATATGCATAGGGTGTGTCAACATATCGTTCCTTACATGTTAAACGAAGACCAATCTGCTGAAGAAATTAAGAGTGTATCGCAGGCTGAGTGAAAGGACTTGGCTAAAAATGGATCCCAGAAATGTTTCTATGACCTTCATAAGCCATGGCAAAAGTGTATGGCTACTCAAGGATCTTATTTCGAAGAATGATGTGTTTCAGCAGTTTAATTGGTAATATTTTTAAGTTATAGACTCAGTCCGCGAACCTTTTAACCCTACTACGTATTCATATTCCTTATAATTTAAAAATCATGTACATATATATATATGGGGATTTCAAATGTGTGACTTCATTTACTTATTTTTGATTACCATTATTTGGCTGTGGATGTAGTAATTTTGATTGGAGTGATATGGACTCATTTGGTATAAGGATAATCCATTTTTATTGCATTTAGCGACGGCACAACACAGATAAGCAGCTACACAAAAACAAAACACAGATGCGCTCAGCTTGCGCAGCTACAGGAGGTAGTGGTTTAGTTTTCCATGGATCTTTGGCTTTTTTACAAAACGTCAACCGGAAGCTCACAAACTCTCATGATTTTCAAGAAAGGCTACTCCGATTGGTGGACAACTATCGTAGGATGTGGGATACATAACCTCTAATCTAAATTCGCTGACTGCATAATTTTTAAGTGTTAAAAGTTAATGTTAACTCTCGTTAAGCGGGTAACTCACAATTAATTATTTACTTGAAGTCCTGGAGGTTTCAGGACTGTAACAAATTAAAAAGCCCTCAAGAGAAAATTAATGTTTTCTATTACATTCCCCCATCCGTAAGACGTGTGTTTACGCTAGGGCCCTTGACACACACCCGTATCTTACAGAGATAACCAAGTATAAAATTTAGATTGATATTATTTTAGAAAATTTCTGTTCACTTAAACACAAACATGAAAATGATGTCCCACACAAGGAGAGTATGAAAATATGAAACATATGTGTTCATAAATATAAAATATGGGTTCGTAAAAATAAAATTGAAATTTTTACAATTTTTGTTAAATAGACCTTGTATCTGGGCTACTCTAAGTAATAATGTTTACAAATATATTGTATTTATGCCATATAAAATTACACAACACAAAAGTGTTCATATGTGAGTGTATTGAAACCTTAAAATGAAATAAAATTTAAAAAATAAAATTCAAAAGTAATTATATTATGAAACATTATTAATGACGTACATCATGTAAAAGTATAAGTTTCTTTATACATAAAAGTATGTTTCGACTTTGTCTAATAACTGACATTTATTAACCTTAATTGCAGGCTACTAAGAAAAGGGGTATAATTCAATTTTCTCCCTATTTCCATCCATGGGAACCCACTTCTCCAAATATGAAAACAGGGAGAAGTGAATTGCATTGTGAGGTGGGCCCTGTTTTTAGCACTAGAATAAGACAAATACTTGTTTCTTGTGATTCATCTCACAACAATATCGGGGGAGAAAAAGAAAACATCTTAAGAGTGAAAAAAGGTGGGTCAACTTAAGAGGGGAAATAGAGAAAAAAATTTTTTATTGTTATTAGTATAATTATCATATTCATCACTTAATTTTAATTCTTCGGGAGGATAATTTCTCAATTTTGAAGCAAGAGCAATTTCAAAAGGCTTTTTTAGTTAAAGCATTGGGTTTGGTTATTTCAAAATTTAGTTCAGAAAGTTTTTGTACTATTTCATAGAAGCCTGAAAAAACTAGAGATAATTTTCTACGATTTGGGTAACTGAATTCACCTCATAAATCACAAGGTCAGCAGGTTTAAAAGGAGAATGATTAAAATGAGTCTCATATTTAATTTTGTTTTTCTCGTGATATTTTATAGTATTGCCTTTTGCTAATTATCTGACGTCTTCAACTGGAAGGTAAAACCGATTTAGGGTATATGGTAAACTGCCAAATAACAAATATGCAGGAGGAAATTTTGTGACTAAATGAGGTGTTAAATTATATTCATTAATTACTTGTTCTAGAAGTTTTGTTCATAGAATTTTGGTATTAGAAGAATTTACTTTGCATTTGGTTACAATAGACTGATTAAAACTTTCACATTTTCCATTTGTCTTTAGATGATGAGTAGTAGTTAATAAATGTCTCACATTGTGATTTCTCAGAAAGCATTTAAATCTAGAAGAGGTAAAAGCACCATTTCTATCCGCTTACAATTGAGTCGGTATTTGAATTTGGAAACGTTGTTTTAACTAATTTCAATTGCTAATTAACAATTAGCGTTGTTTTAGCTAATTAACAATTAGCTAAATTTCTCTTGTTTCACTTTTGGAAGGGAAAGCCCGGACATTACGAGTTGCATGATCAATTACTAATTGGAGATATTTTTTTTAGTTATAATGATTAAATCCACCCACAGTATGAATAGATATACTCAAAAGGTTGATCGGTGGTCTGTAAAAGAACAAATTCTTTTGCTTTTTGTTTAATTGACGTGCATTACAATGTTTAACAAACTTTGAAATATCCAGGTTAATATGAGGCAATAATGCAGGCATCTTTTGAGTGCTGGATGCTCAAATTGTTCATGAGCATTTTGCAAAATTTTTCGTCTTAATGAAAAAGGTACAACTATTTTCAACAGATTTTTCTTTTGAAAGACAAGGACATCATTAACTTTCTTATATTTATAACTATTTAGATTGTCTTAATTTTTACGTGTGTATATTTATCTCATCTAATTCAAGTAAATGTACATAATGTTGGATATATTGAGCAGCAGGATGTCTTGATACCATAACAGCTTTAACATTATTTGTCCTTTTTTAAATATTTAACTTTATAATCAAACATGCTTAATTTTAAAGACCAACAAAATAACCTACCCCTTGAATTTTTCCCATTTTTTAACCAAACAAAGGCAGTATGATCAGTGTGGATTATAAATAATAATAAAATTTATCAAGAGCATCTACTATGGCTAAACATTCCAATTCTGTGATACAATAATTTTTTTCATAAGTGCGTAAAATTCGAGAATGATAAGGTACTGGGTGAAATTTTCCACAAAACTATCGGGTTGTTTTAAAATTGTACATTTGTCTGTTTAGGAAACGCTACAGAATACATGAAGAGGTAATTTAGGATCATATTTGTTTTAAAAGTTTTGTTATTAGTTTATTTTTTTAACAATGCAAATGCTGTTTGACATTCTGCAGTCCAATGCCATTGTTTATCTTTTTTTAATAGTTGATATAGATGTTCTGTAATCTTAACATAGAAATCAATGAATTTGTTATAAATATTTACGGAGCCAAGTTGTTTAATGTTTTTAGGGGTTGTAATTTTTTAATAATATCAATATTTTGATTTTCAGGTGGAATGCGACCTTCTTTGTGGATTTTTTCCCAGTAAGCGATAGCTGAAATCACTGAGATGACCTATAACATCGACAAGAAGTGATAAGTTTCTTAACAAGCTCTTATCATTGAACTCGTGAATAGACTTCTCGTTAGATTCTAGAAATTGAGCACTCTTCAAAGAAAACATGAGATGAAGCATCTTTCCTCTATTCAACCAACGTACTTCCTCGTAATACATATCACCATATTCAGCTTCCAAATCACTCAAAGAATTGTTGAAATTCCCTGTGACTATAAGTACTTTGGATGCAATTATGCACTTTTACAACAACATTCATTACGTGTTCAAAGTTCGAGAAGGATTTATCTATATTAATAAAAGAGAAGATAAGCGTGTGTGTTTCACCTCTACCACCCAAACTAAGCAACCAAGAAGTATAAAACTTGGCACATAATTATTCTAGGTCCTGATGAAGTGCACTACAAAGAGTTTTTTTCAATATTCCCTTTAGATTCTTTAAAATTAAATTTTTAAGCGATTTTTCCTTTTTTTTTTCAACAACTGGGTTTTTAGTTAGTTGTTTTGGCAACAGTCTCACTTGTTTTGCTTATCCATTTGATTATTCCGAACCTTTTTTACATTCAACGCATTTCATCCTATTACGTAATTTCAAAAAAAAAAGAGAATGTAATTTAATTAATGTTATAATTTCTACTATATTCTAGGTTACTTCATATTTATTTGTTTATTTTATTCTTTATTCATGTTAAAAAATTTTATATTTAAAATTTTCCTTCAAAATTAGGGCTTATTTTTTCTTTTTTAGATAACCCTTTGATTTAAATTAGTGCAACCCTCCAAGCGTTCCACACGGAAAATTCCGTTATTGTAAAGATGCTTCAAAAATGCACTGCACTGGTTTTTTTGCCTTCAAGTAACATTCTCAAAAGCGGTTGAGCCGTACTTTTCTGAAATCCTTTCCCCCTTTTAAAGGTTTAACATCTTGAAAGATAATTAGGGACGGTGGAAGCCACACAGCAGGACACTGATAGGAAGTTTTATGGCTCCCAGGGAACCCCGTGTTTTGACCCTGGAGCAATCGTAAAAAATCGGGGAAGATTTCTTTAGACCCCAGGAAATGTTTGTTAGCTTGTATTTTAAAAGTTTTGAAAAGTCCCAACGCATAAGTAAAATATGTTACAATTCCCTTTTGGTTTCATATTAATTTGAAACTGTAACAAAAGTTGGGGCGTGTCAGGGCAATCTACTATTTTATATATATAGACAAATTACCTTTTTAAGTATATTCTTTCGCTTCATTTTTCTTATCTTAATCAATGCTTTCAGTTTTTGAAACATGATTATTTCATTATCAGATGCCAAAAGAAAATTAATAAAACACCAAACACTTTAAAATTTGAAACCTTTTCAACTTTCCAACCACTAAAAATGAATAAATTTAAACTTCATCAAATAATTTGAAACATTTTCTTACACTTTGATAAAAATAATAACGAGAAAAAAACTAATTAAGATCTATTAGTTTTTTTTTAGCTTTCAAAGGGAAGTTCAGGGAAGTTTACGTACAGTGCCTAGTTATATATTGTTAAAATAAACCGAATTATATTTGAATTTTAAGTGCTTGAACTTCAGTTTACATCAAAGACAACATGAATGAAGATTTTCCCACATTTTTTTTCATAACTTGAATGTTTGAATAAATGGTAATCAAAAATATATGGAAACATTTACAGTAGACATTTATGCATATAAATAAACATAAAGATCAATTTTAAATTCGAGCTATTCAAAAACATTTGAATTATTATTCAAAAATATCTATTTATGCAAAATACCTAAACATTAATCTTTTTTAAAAAGCTAAATGAATAATTAATTAAAATCTGGATATTTTTTGAAATCTCGACCGCATAAGGCTAGAAATTTTATGTTAGAAATTTCATTTGAAATTTCAAAAAAAAAAAATGTATAGCACAGTTAAAAATTATTTACCATAAGTTCTAGCAATTCTTTGAGTGTAATATAAATTTCAAATTTTATTATATAGCTTCTTTTTAGTATTTTTTAATATATTTCGAAAATTTCATACAATTTGGTTGAAAACTGCATGTTAAGAGCAAAAAATATACTAAAAAATTGATGAATATACAATAAATTTTTACAGAGAGAGAGAGAAAAGCAAAACTGAGAAGCTAAACCGTAGGAATGAAAAATTATGAGTATATCTGAAGTAGTGTTCGAAATATTTATTTTAAAGTTCAAAAAATTTGTGTGCGTTGTGTTATACTTAATAGTAATTAAATAGTTAAAATAATATTTTAATAATAGTCATGTAATCATTTGAGGAAGCATTCATATATTAATAAAAATTGTAATGGTCATTGATGCGAATCTCAAGAATTTTATGTAATTTTAAATTCAGACATTAAGATATTGATGTAGAAAATATAAAAAGACCATCTAAAATACATGAAAAATGCAGTCTGCTATAAAATGATCTTGACAAACAAAATACGGCATTTTCACTTACTATGGCAGAGCCGGCTTATTCAGGGCGATCTGGAAAAACAGAGAGGGACCCACGGTTTTGATGGATGCCGCTCTAGCTTTTAAAGTTCTCAAGAAAAAAGATATATAAATTACAAATGCAAAAATAAGTCTTGTAATTTTCCATACATTTTTATAACAACGAATTGTGGAATTGGCTTCCAATACATTGTTGTGTTTGACAATATCTAAGGTAACCAACCCTACTTTAGATAGATTTTTACTACTTTTTCGTAACCGCATTCCTTTTAAAATTCATTCGTGCAGCCAAAATACACCTTTTGCACTCTTAAAAATTTATGTAAACTATAACGGTTAATTTTAATTTATGCAACTTGTGAAATATTCATAATTAACCATTTCCGTCTAAACAGTTTACATGAAAAAAAATGGACTCCCTTATTCATTAGGGAATTATATAAGATTCCAACATTAAGTTTTATTTTTCACCAAATAGGGTCGAGTGGTAGTGTATCGTGCTTCCACACCACAGGTCTTGGGTTCTATTAACGGGCTGGGCAAGGACGACTCTGCCTTTCATCCCCGCTACATTGGGTCGATAAATGAGTATCAAGCTTGTTTGTGGTCTTAAATACTGAAGGTCTCTCTTCAGACAGACCACCAAATCGGTACATCTGTTCATGCACCTGAGCGCTCAATGGTCACGTATTTTCTAATGGGCATAGTAGTTCCTGGCCTTTATGGATTGTTGTGCCACTGAGTTTGAGTTTTAAGCTTGAGGATTGCCTCACTTTGGGGATACCCCTTAGTTAAACATGTATTTCCACTCATTTGCAATTAAACATTTTTCTTTCAATTACGTTTATTTCAGAAGGAGCTTTGATTTTTCAAATGTATTTGCTTAATAACATGTATATTTGTGTATTATATTAAAATTTTGATCAATCCAAAATTACATGTTTTTTGCTCCTCTAAAAGCTTTTAGGATTTTAGAACTGATCTTTCAATCCATATACGTTTTATAGTAGTATATTTAAAAATGATAAAGACAATTTTATAACTGTGTGAGCTTTTATGCCTCATTTATAAATATAAAAAATTGCTTTCAGCTACAGTTTTTAAAATGTACTGAAATAAGTGGAGGAATAGGATATTTACATATTATGAATATTTTTGACTGCAGTAAGATATATTTATATTTCAATTTCTTTACAATTTGAATAGAAGTTGTAAGCCATTTTGCGAATAGTTTGATATTGAATATAAATTCATAGGCTGTTTAATAGTAAAGTGTTTTATTTTGATACCAGCACACATTAAAATAAGGCTCATTTGCAGTTATATGATCAGCTTCAGTGATATTTAAATTTTCAAAAATAGTCTACACGTACGAAAACATTCTTTCAAAACCACACATCACATCTCATACTATGTCTTCCCTACAGCAGGAAATATTTTTGTATACTCAAAAATTTTAATACAGGATACATTTCCAAATGTTAAAATTGTTTTTAAAATTGGGTATGGATACATTGTGGAACTGTCGGTTAACTTCACTGAACAAAATTGTTTTAAGTGTACTGTTTTGAAAGACAAAGTTAATTAGGGAAAACCTTTCTCACAATAGAATTTGTAATGACTGAATTTTGTGAAAATGTAGTTATCGATGTGTGACATTTTTCCTTGTAATAAAAGAAACAGAGAGATAGGAAATTAAACTTGAGTAGAAAATGGTTAGAAATACTGTCACGCGCATTTGTTGAAGTATATCCCTCATTAAAATTAAAAATTATTGACTGAATGTGTGTTATAACCTTCACAAATACCGATGTAGAAAATTTTTTTATTTAATACAAGAAGTTCGAAAAGGAGAGCACTAGGAATGAAAATTTAGATTTTTTCCGAAAAATATCCAGTTAACATAAAAATATCATTTATATGATTTTAATTTAAATAAATTAAAAATATTGAAATCCTTTTTTATGTTATTTTAAATTAAAGATATAATTAAATAGAGAAACATCGGTTTTATTTCATAAATATAACCATCGTATGTATATCACCGTATGCACCATTTATTGTTTTATTGTTTAAAAATAGAGATAGGGCCTTATCTCTTTTTTTACCTCATTACTTTTTTTAAAAACAGGAAAGTGAGCGCGTTTTCTTACTCTCATATTCAAAAATAAATACAGGATGCTTTTTTCTGGTTCAAATCGCAATACCAATATATATATATATATATATATATATATATGTTTTAATTTTTAAAAAATGACAGAAAAATAAATTTTGTTTGAAGAAATTATAATTATTTTTCAACTTCTAACACACTATTTATTTCTTTTTTCCACCCTTCATTTTGTTTTAATTTTACTGTGACTGAACATATAGGGGAAAACGACCTAGTTGCACTACAGCTTTCATACAAGATTGCCCAAGGCAACATAACAGCATGCTGTAAAAGATTGATCTCTTGGTTCTTACTTGACAAAGGGACCGAACTGAGTCATAAAATTGTCCCCGTTCGACCTTCCAAGTTTTAAAAGGGGAAAGGAAAGAAGTCTGTTGCATTTTTTAAAGCGAATGGCAAAATAAGAGTAAACGCTTTCGGAATAACTTTTCAGGAGGAAGCTAACCACCCAGAGGGTTAACGCAATAATTTCTATTTTAGTGTCACACAGTTTTATGTTTGTTTATTTTCTGAACTGTAATTTTCTTGCTTATAACAATGTGATACCGTGACTCAAAAGTCAGTTTTTTCGTCAAAAAATTATTTGTGAAACTTTTTGTAAACAGAAGCTTGGATAATGAGGTACTTATGTTTTAGCATCACCACAGCAAAATTGGTCTCACGCGAATCACACCTTGATACCAAAACAACAAAGATTCTAGCATATTTTATATAAAATCGGTCAGATTTTGTCGGAAAATGACGCGATTCGTGAGGTGCCAATAAGCTAAAAAATGATTTGTGAAGCTTTTTGTAAACAGAGCTTAGATTATGTGGTACTTATGTATTAGCGTACTTAGGCTACATTCCATCTGTATCCAGCTCATTAATAAGTACAGCGTAAAACTATGTTATCACCTGAATTCTGGTGCATTTCAGCAGTACTTCTTGCCTACTTCCAGCTGCATAGCATGACCATTTGGTCAAAAAATAAGTTTGTATGTATTATTGCTGCCTATTGGCGGTATTTTCTGAAACGAAGCACACTGTTGCCAATTCAGCGTGTACGACACATAGGAAATGGCAGTTGCCAACTTGGCGAGTTATTCATAGAGCTGTCAACTATACATAAGTACCAAATCTTCCTATGATATTTCGGTTCTTACATATTATCCCAACCTATTGTCGACGTTACGTGAAACGAAGCGCATGGTTGCCACAATTTAGCACGTACAACACATGCAAAATTTTGAACGTTGGCATTGGTGCGATAAAATGTAAGTAACAACATTTTTACCCATTGAAAAAGAAAAGGATACTGCTTTTCCTGATACTTACATATTAACTGCTGCCAAAGTGGCACTTTTTTTCACCAAAATTTGATTGTTTTTTTTTCTCATATAAAACACATAAGAATCTGTTTTGATATTGTGGTGCAAATTTTGCTGCAGTGATGCCAATACGTAAGTACCTTTTTCCTTTATTGGCAAATTCTATGTTTTTCAATTGTAACAGAAAAGTAGAGCAATAAAACTAAAAGAAAATGACACTCAATTCAAAGTAATTGGAATTAACAGATTGTCAATGGTGTGTGATTTAAGTTGGAATTTCTATTTACATATAAAATTTCTTGATTTTTTCTTCTGAGCTGCTTATGGTAGTTTCATCAAAATCAGACCTTAATTTATTTATTTCAAGTAGTTGTTTGGTTTGAATTAATATTATAATTTCTACTATGTGTAAGATTACTTTATATTTATTTGTTTATTTTATTTCTTTTTCAATCTTAAATATTGAAGATTTTCTGTTGTATGTTTCTTTTGTTGTTGCTCAAAACTGTTTATGGCAATTTTATGAAAATTAGGGCTTACTTTTTCTTTTTCTGTTTTTGATAACCTTTTAATTTAAATTAATATTATGAAACTAGCTGTATTGCCCAGAATTGCACAGGCTTTCCCTATTTTTAAAAGTAAAAGCTTGAGCAAAATATACTTTTTCGAAATTTCTTTGCGTTGCATTGGCTATTACAGTGCATATTTTTCATAATCAAAAAATGTTAAACACTCATATGGACATTTATAAAATAAATGTAAAACATGACAAATGAAATTGATAAAAATGTCTATTTTATTTTTTTTTAGCATTTTTTGAACTACATTTTTAAAAAAAAAAAATTAAAGATCATCAGTTCTACTATATTTTTCAAAAATAATGTATGATTAATTAATGTTTTGTTTATTATTTTACGTATGTGTGTAAAAGGTTTTTCATATTCAAGAAATATTTTTATAAGAAGTGGTATGTAAATGAAAAATTGTAATGCGAAATTATTTTATGTTCAATAAAATAATGGAAAAATATTCTGAAATTAAATTTACTTTTGTAACTTTAGAGAATCTTGCTTATTATTGTAGGTACAGTAATTATATGTGATACAAAGACTCAAAAGTCAGTTTTTCAGCTGACCAATAATTTGCTGTTTTTTTAAACAGAATCTTAGATCATGATTACCTATTCATGACACAAATATCAAAGGGGTTTTTTTTACAATCAATGAAACTACACCATCACTTCTCGCATGCTTTTATTCTCTTGGCATGCCCATTTGTTCACAAAACCAAAAAAAAACACCTGTTCGAAAAACTATGAATTCTATTCAATACTCAACAAAGTATTTTTTCTTCTGACAATCTGTTCTTTGTGCTGATTGTATATATACGCATGTATTGTATACATTTTTATATATAAATGTTACATGTTTTACATATCTATGCCATGTCCTGTCGTTGAAAATATTGCTATTCTTCCTTCATCGGCATATTCAATGTTTTCTTCATTATAGAAAAATATTGCTTAAAGTATAACAGAAAGCAAACGACACTAAATTCAAACTAATTGCTCTTAACACATTGGTAGTATTGTGAAGATAATGCTTCCTATTTATATGAGAAACCAGAGCTTACCATATTTTTTTGCATGTCACTGTTGAATGTTTGCACAGAAAAAAGATGCTCTTTGAAAAGATTTTCTCATATTTCCCTCTGGATTTTCTTAAAATTCAGTGTTGAAATGATTTTATGTCTCATGCCACCATGGTTTAATGTTGCTTTTGATAATCTGTTCCTCACATAGTTTCTTGGAGATCATATGCATATTTTATGTTATACTGTCCGTATATGATATATATACATCTTATCATTATAACTATTTATCATTGTTTGTACTCATTCGTTTGCTCTTTGCAATAAAATTATAATTTTTAATAGAAGTATTGCAAAAAAGTATTATCTCAATTAATTTTTGAACAACACGCGCGGTTTATTATTTGTTTCATTCAGTACTGTTGTTGGTTCTGGACTATTTCAACGGGGACCTGTTTTATCCATTTTAGGTGAATTTTAATTTTAGTTCCTACTAATTAATTTTTTTAGTATTGAATTACATCTAATTTTCTTTTGCACTTTAAACTTCAGAGTTAATGCAATTTTTGTCGTGTAGCATTATGGTTTAACTTTCCTTCTTACAATTTGTTCTTCATATAGATTTTTAAAGATTTTATGCTTGTACATTTCCATGACATTTTCTTTGGTTGAAAAAAATAAGGTGATTGCTTTTCTTCCTTCATCGGCAGATGCTGATCACTGTTGAACATCATGAGAAACATGCACAGTTATTTAGACTCGTATTCAAATGGTGAAATGAATAAAAAATACGGACGATATTGAACAATTTGTTGATACTAAAAACAAATGCAAAGAAAAATATCAGATTACCGTAAGATCCAGCATATAATGCTCACCTATACTTTTGAACTGCATTTTTTAATGTTTGTTATGTTCACCGTATAATGCACACCCTTTTTTTACGAAGAAACCTGAAATATACATATGCAATGCTCTCATGTTTTGAAGTCATTATTCCAAGGTATAGAAAAAAATAATACACTTCTATATAGAATTAAAACTCTTTAAGTTCATATAAGAAGTGTCATTTCCCATAGCAGAAACATATTACTGCTATTACTTTTCTGTTATAATTTTTATTTATATTTTCATTCTTTCATTTCTATTTACCTTTTTAGCATCTTAATTTTCTCTCTTACATTCAAATATATGTTTTTATGAAAGCATTATTTTCTGAGAAGTGAAGTTTCAATGTGAACATTCATTAAAAAATTATTTTTAAATTTTGGGTACACTGTTCTGCAATGGCTCTACCCTCTTTAAATTATATTATGCTTGCAAAAAAAAAAAAACTGAATTTTATTTATTTTAATATTTAAACCTTGATATCAAAACCACGAAAATTCTAACATATTATGTGTAAAAAACAAATCGGTCAGATTTTGGTGGAAAACGGCTTCAATTTGGCAGCGGGGACGCTAATACGCAAGTACTGATAATAATTACTTATTCTTCGACGCAAATATATCAGTGGATTTTTTAGACAATCTTCAGTTCTTACCCCTGCTTTTATATTCTTATGTTCAAAAATAGTAATAATAATCTGTTACACAAAGTTCCTTTCTATTAGAAAAAACTTTATTGCTTTTCTTTGTTCAACGACAAGTTCTAAATCCCGTTTATTGTAACAATAAAGAAGAAAATCCTAGCTAGCAGTATAACAAGAAGAAAATTGAACTAAATTAAACTAATTGCTATTAACGGATTGGCAATATTTGTAAAAAACTACCTTCCATTTATGTCAACAATTGTTATTAACCAGATTTCTACATGTTGCTTTTCGGTTTGAATTAATGTTATAATTTTTACTATATGCTAGGTTACTTCGTATTTATTCATGTTTAAATTTTTTATATTTAAGAATTTCCGTGACTGTTTGTTTGTTCAGCACTGGTTGCGGTAATTTCATCAAAATTAGGGCTTAATTTTTCTGTTTTAGATAACCTTTTAGTTTAAATTAATGTTATAATTTCTATTTTAGTGTCGTACATTTTTATTTATGTTTATTTTTTGAACTGTAATTTTCTTGCTTATTGTACTTTCAATTATGTGATACCGTGACTCAAAAGTTTGTTTTTAAGCCAAAAAATGATTTGTTAAGCTTTTTGTAAACAGAAGCTAAATTAAGCTAATTGCTATTAACGGTTAGGCAATATTTGGAAAAAAAACTACCTTCAATTTATGTCAACATTGTTATTAACCAGATTTTAGTATTGTTGCTTTTTTTGATCTCATAGATTTTAAACCGATAAGTACTCATCTATTGTTCTCATGGAAAGATAGCTAACTTTATTCATCAAGATCTTCACAGAAACTAAATAATTTCAGCAAAATAATTTTCTTTTGCACTTTAAAATTCAGAAGTAATGCAATTTTCGTCGTGCTGCATCATGGTTTAACTTTCCTTCTTGCACAATCTGTTCTTCATATAGATTTTTAAAGATTTTACATACGTGCATTTCTATGACATTTTCTTTGGCTAGAAAAAAAAGATTATTGATTTTCTTCCTTCATCAGCAAATACTATGTTCTCATCATTATAGGAAAACATCAGATGCTGATCAGTGTTGATCAGATTTCTTGTCGCATGGCATCTTGCATCAATTTTGCTTTTAACATTCTTCAAATATATAACTATATTTATACCATTTGTGATCCAAAAGTTTTTGAGGAAGAAAGATGCAGCTTGATACAATTTTTTCATATTTCTCTTTGCATTTCTTTAAAGTTCAGTGTTGATGTGCTTTTACGTCTCATGCAGTGACGCACACAAGGGATGGGGGGTTTTAGGGGTCCGGACCCCCCCAAAGCCCTTGATTTTTTTCCCTGATTGATTATAATTGTAAGTATATAATGCGTAAAATTTAATTAAATATTTGTTTTTAATGATTAATTTTATTAATTAATACAAATTATTTGTTCAATAATTAGTTTTTACTGTTTTTTGTTCCCCCAAATCGACAAAATCAAAAGGAGCATGATACAAGAATGGTGGACTTTCGATCCTGACCCCCCACCTTGGAAAACTTCTGTGTGCGCTACTGGTCTCATGCATCACGGTTTAACTTTGCTTCTGATAATATGTTCCTCATTTAGTACACTTCTATATAGAATTAAAACCCTTTAAGTTCATAAGAAGTGTCATTTCCCATAGCAGAAACATATTACTGCTATTACTTTTCTGTTATAATTTTTATTTCTATTTTCATCCTTTCATTTCTATTTACTTTTTGGCAAGTTAATTTTCTCTCTTATATTCAAATATACGTTTTTATGAAATCATTCTTTTCTGTGAAGCGAAATTGCAATGAGAACACTCATTAAAAAATTATTTTTTACTTTTGGATACACTGCTCTGCAATGGCTATATTATGCTTGCAAAAAAAGCTCAATTTTATTCATTGTGCTACATGGACACAACGAATGATTTTTCTTTCTGTATATGCTGTTGAACTATTAGTTTTGTTTGTTGCCATTTTTTAATTTAATAAATGAATTTATATTTGAAAAAACTGTATATTACCCACTGTCATCCACTACAAGTTAAAAAATAAATAAAAGCAATGTCCACGTATATTATGGTTCATTATTAATTGCCATCCTTTTTTCTATGCCTTTTATGATACTTCAAGCATTCACTGAAGTTACAAAAGTAATTTTAATTTCAAAATATATTTTCATTGTTTTACTGAACATAATATAATTTTGTATTATATTTTTTCATTTACATATCACTTATAAAAATATTTCTTGAATATGAAATTCATTTTACACACATATGAAAATAATAAACAAAACATAATTAGCCATGTATTACTTTTGAAAAATATAATAAAACTGATAATTTTTAATATTTTTTTTTTAAAAAAAGGATAGTTTAAAATGTGTGTTAAACAAAAATAAAATAGACACTTTTATCAATTTTATTTGTCATGTTTTACGTTAATTTTATCAATACACATATGAGAGTTAGCATATTTTAATTCTAAATTATATATAGTATTTCTTAAAACTGCAATAGCCTGTGCAACACAAAGAAATTTCGAAAAAGTATATTTTACTGAAGCTCTTGCTTATATAAGTACAGAAAGTCCGTGCAACGCCGGGCCATACAGCTAGTTTAATACATTTTCTTAATGAATGATTTAGTGGATAGTCATAGTCCGTGGCTCACACAAGGGGGAGTTCCTAGGGGTCCAGACCCCCTCAAAACCCTTGATTTTGTTTTCAGTTGATTATAATTCTTAGTATATAGTAACAAAATTGAATTAAATATTTGTTATTAATTGATGCTATTTAATTATTCAATAATTAGTTTTTTACTGTTTTTTGTTCCCGAAAAGCGACCAAATCAAAAGTAGCATGATACAAGAATGGTGGACTTTCGACCCTGGACCCCCCCCTTGAAAAATTCCTGTGTGCGCTACTGGTCATAGTATTATTTTCGCTTGCCTTCCTTTAGATTTGAGTGATGCGATCTTCCTTATTTTCTCTCCATTCATAAATTTAACACCATCTGGTTTTAGCTGATAGACTGCTGAAATCTAACTCACATTTATCCAAAGTTTGTGTCAGACTAATACAAATCTACTCCTCATGTTGTACCATTAAGTGTAACAACACTGGCTAATTCTTCTATCAACCCCAAATAATAAAAATGAGTACTTGTGCAGTATATATTGCATCCGTTCATTCTCCCATCGCTATGGAATAAAATTCATTTTTTTTTCATTTAGAATTTAATTTATTGAATATCTGTTGCGAGATCCTCCACGCGTCTCGCTACTGTCAAGCCAGACAAGCTAATATTCGATAGGGCTTGGACAATGCACATCAACTAAACTCTGAAGACATTTTTTTACAAACTCTCCGTCAACAAAGGGTTTTTCACGTTTACGAATCTTTTCTGCTATCATGTGGCTAACATGTACGCTGTTGTCAGATTCTTTATTCTCTCCGGTGAAAAAAAATTGCTGACAACTTGACTTTGATTTAATTCACACACCTTATCATTTCGAAAATGACCTTCTAATGCATACTATTTTCTTCTGTGCTCAGTTTTATCATGTCTCCTTTCATCTCAACTACATTCTCATTGTAAATAAGACAAGCTGCCTAATATGTTCAACAAAAAATAAAGTTATGACTACTTTTCTTGACAATATCACACTTTTCCTTCAAAGTTTCTTCCTTTTTTTTTTCTTTTTTTGTTGTTATCAAGGCTTGCCATTGTATACTACACTGTTCGAATTAATTAGGACAAACAATAAGAAAACGATTTTTTCTAAAATCTTAGCTTTTAATCATAACATACCTTAAGTAGACAGAAAAACCTCTACATTAGTATGAAATATGTACTAAAATATTGACTTCATGATATGTACGAAACATTGACTTCATGATATGTACGAGAAACATTGACTTCATGATATGTACGAAACATTGACTTCACTAGTGCAGTGCACATGTTCTTAACTTCATAATCGTGAAACCACACTTGTATAGGACTTTTTATCATTTACTCTGTCGTGGTGCAACTCATCTTAGCTAAACGATTCTTGAAAATATACCACAAATTCTCAATAGGATTATTTAGGTCCGGTGAATTACCAGGCTCTAATTAAGCACTTTTATTTTATTTTCCCGCGTAAAAGTTTGGACCAATATCGAATTGTGACAGAAGCCATCAAATCATGTTGAAATGTACCATCAAATGTTTCCATGAATGCAATAATTATGCTGCGTAATATTTATATGTAGTTGACAGAATTCATCATGGCTTTAAGAGCAACTAAGCTTCTAGTGCCATTTGTTGTAAAAAACTCCAAAACATTTGTATAGAAGGGTATCTTATAGTAAGTTGGGTATGATCTGGTAGTAGAGTTTCATCTTCACTTTGTCTAATTGCACCTAATTTTCATCCCTGCACAAATACATGTGTTTCATCACTTAAAATCACATTCTTCTAGTCATCAGCAGTCCAGGATCGGTATATTTTGGCCATGCTAACTGTTTTTTCACTCTTTTCTGAACTAGAAATTGCCTTTTCTTTGGTCTTGTTGCCTTATGCCTCACTTCTAGAAGCCTTTTTCGAATAGTTGAGGGGCTCACTTTAACACCAAAATCCAATAAACCCTTCGAAGGTCTTTGCTTATCTTTTTTGGACTTATTTTGCTATTTCTCTTATTAGAATTTTATCAGTTCTTGGAGTCGTTTTCCGTTTGAGCCCACATTTTCCTTTTCTTTTTGAAGAAAATGTTCCAGAATTTTAAAATGTTCTTAAAATTCTTGGAACACATGAGTTGCCCACACCAATTACCGCAGCTATATCTCTCACAGTCATAAAAGTGTGTCCATTAATAGTGATTATTTCAGAATGCTTCCTTAGAGTAATATCCATCTCAGAATAAGTTAAAGTAATACATGTTACAAGGAACACAAATTTATAACCACCAGCTGCCACACTGAAAGGCTAACAAGTGGAAAATGAAAAAACGTCAGAAACAATCAAATGAATAAAATATAGTCAAGTTTGATCAATCGCATTACCTCTATGCAGATATAACCGATTTGAGTGGGTTTAAGACATCACTGACAATCACATACTAACTCAGACAAGAAAAAAATGCTTGTCCCAATTAATTCGACTAGCATAGTACTTTTTCAAAAACCATAAACGCATCTGAATTTCAGAATGTGGAAAGATTGGGAATAAACTGGCTTAAAATCAAATTTACAAAACTGCTTATCACCAACGAAATAGGATGTTTACAACCACCTGCCCATCCAGCAACTGATTGCAACATCAGAAGAAAGAGAATTTAGTAAATTTATTTATCCTCTCCATCCATGGCGCATTTATTAACCCTCTATAGCAAGGGTCGTCAACCCGTGGCACGCGAAGACTCAATACAAATTTTAAAAAGTAATAATTAACAGTTTTTTAAGTGATGTTGATTAATACAAAAAAAAACCCCTCAAAATTTATTTTAAATACATTTAAATGAGTTGCAATAGACATTTATCGTGTAGAGCAGCGGTTCTTATGATTTTGAACACTACTTCCTGGTTACCAACACATGGCTAAATGATAAAAAGGTTTCTCAATAATCCCAAGACTCTGACTCTGATACTTATACAGACTTTTTAAACACTTCTTTCTTTTTCTTTTTTTTTTAAAAAAAAAGAAGATAGTAAGCATCTAATTATAAAAATATTACTAAATGCGAATTTCGAATAAATAGATATTTTACTTAACTGTATTAATTGAAATTTTTAATGAGAAGGATTGGGGCTGTATTTTTTTTTACAGGTGCTGTTATAACCCATGTAATCTGCAATCTCGATTCTGGTTCTAGGCTTTCTTGAACTCTGTTCTTAATCTTTACACATGTGTTTCTACCAGGGGCACACACAAGGGGGGGGTGCTGGGGGTCTGGAGCCCCCCAAAGCCCTTGATTTTTTTCCGATTGATTATAATTCTAAGTATATAGTACGTAAAATTTAATTAAGTATTTGTTATTAATGATTAATTTTATTAATTAATGCTAATTATTTATTCAATAATTAGTTTTTTTACTGCGTTTTGTTCCCAAAAATCGACAAAATCAATAGCAGCAGGATACAAGAATGGTGAACTTTCGACCCAGGATCCCCCCCCCTTGAAAAATTTCTGTGCGCTACTGGTTTCTACTATATAAATTTTATGAAAATATTACGTTGCAATAATAGCTGTGCCGTTGAAAAAAATAATAAAAAAAAGAAATTTAGTGATCTGGCTTAGCATGGCACATCCTTCAAATTTTACACAAGGTCTTTCAGAGTCTGTAAAAGAAGGAAACCTTAACATTAAATGAGCCATCTTCCCGGACTCCCCTCTCCCCCTAAAAAAACGCTGGGGACTTCCGAGGTCCACGGACCACAGTTTGAAAACCGCTGGTGTAGAGAATGCACCTGCATTGTTGTGCCAGTTGGCTTTCCAAAGCTTTTTTTCACTCACGAGATTTTGAAATTTGTGAGGGAACGTATTTTAAAATATCTGGAAAATAACACTGAACAGAGAGCCCAGTGAGTACTTGATATTCTAAAATGAAGATCGGATATGTGATTTAGTTTTTCTTACCGCTATTATTGGATATTGAAATAATTTAAATTTAAGATTATAGAGAAAAGATTTTATTTTTCCTACCCTTATAGTTGGTCATATAACCAACTCTTCTTTTGTGGACAACTTTTGCTCCCCCCCCCTTGATTTGGAGAAAAAAATTAATTTATTTCACATTAATGCAGAAACTGTCTACCAAAGTTACTACACTCATGTCCATAAATTAAGGATAATGAAGTTCAGGCAAAGAAAGAGACAGAAAAGCAAAACAAATTTCACTTATTTGTAAAGTCTATATATTAAACAAAAGGTAAAGAGCAAAAAAGATGCTATATGTTTGACATAATTAATAAAAATTGCGATTCTTACTCCCTGGAGTAAATTTCAAAAAGAACCTATTTACAAAAAACAGTATAACATGGTTAGTATGATGGTTAATATGGAGTATATCTCCCGGACGATGCAATACAGACCTTACAACGCCTAGACATGCTGAGTATCGAATTATCAATCTGATCTTGGGGAATATTATACCACTCATCAAGCAATGCCCTCTGAAGTTCCGGTAGACAGATGGGAGGGGGTTGACTGGCTGCAATTCGTCGGCCAAGCATATCCCACAAATGCTCTATTGGATTCAAGTCTGGTGAGTATGCTGGCCAATCCATACGGGTGATATTCTCCGATTGAAGGCATTCGTCTACAATGTTTGCACAGTGAGGACGGGCGTTGTCATCCATAAACAGAAATTCAGCACCCTTGGCGCCCCGAAACAAAGGTGCATTTTGTTCCAGAATGACATCCCGATAGATGTGGCCGGTCATCGTTACACTCTGAACATGCAGGTCAGTTCTGGAACCAAGAATAATTCCTCCCCAAACGAGCCATCCTGCACCACCGTAACGGTGTCGTTCAATGGTGTTCTCTTGGTGGTAACGGGTACCTGGTGCTCTCCATATTAAAATCCGGTGAGAATCAGACTGCAAACTAAACCTGGACTCGTCAGAAAACATCACACAAAACCACTGTTGTGGTGTCCGCAATGCATGCTCTCTACTCCAGGTTAATCGCAGGCGACAGTGAGTTGCGGTAAGTGGAACACATCTGACAGGCCTACGAGCATATGGACCAATGTGCCCTAAGCGTCTGTACATGGTCTGCCTTGAAACTGTCGTACTAGTAGCTAAAGAGAGCTGACGAGCTGTGTTCCGTCTGTTTCTTTTGGCAGTAACTGCCAAATACCGATCCCCATTCGGCGTTGTAACTCGGCGGCGACCTGTGCTCTAACGTCTACTCACATTACCATCATCTTGGAATCGTTGCCAAAACCTGGAGATGACACTCTGGGCGATTCCAAGTTCCTCGGATACTTCCAGCTGGGTACGTCCACATTCCAGTCGTCCAATAATTCTGCCACGTAAAAAATCATCCAAATAATTCCTTTGTGCCATAACTATGAGGTCATTGCACTGAAAGGCTTTTAAAGCGCTTGTGAACAATTTTACTTCTTTGCCACCATTCCTTACATACCCCTCTCTTTCACTCTCGTCATTGTGACGTACTATCCGCGCCATCTGGTGGTTTCCTGTAATTTGCATATTCTTCTTCAAGATGTGTGTGATAATTCTACAGGTGAAATTTTTATTTTAGAGTTCAATTTCTGTGTGATTCTGAATTATCCTTAATTTATGGACATGAGTGTACATTAATGAATTCTTCTAGGTTGTTATAAGTTTGTTCAAACTGTGCATACACTGCTTTAACCGAATCTATTTTAGCTTCCCAACGGGTATCGCAAGATTGTCTTAGAGTAATGCTTAACAAAAATACATTCTCTTCGTTCCCTCTTTGGCTTTGATTTCGTTGTGTTTGAGGGAGGGGAACAAAAACATCCTGCGGAGAGGGCAAGTGATAAATTGGCGGGGTGAGGGGTTGTTTATTCGCGTCGTTCGTAGATTCTAGCGAAAAGGGAGCCGAATCTTCGTCTTCGTCATCCGTCAATTGTTCGGTAAAATTATTTTTTAAAGATGCAAGATCTGATAAATTTTTAAATATATGCTCGCTTAATTCTTTGGCGCTTCCCGCGCAATTCAGTCCTAATATAGTGCATACGGTAATAAGTTCAGCTTTCGTAAAGTCCTTTAAAATTTTATTCTTTCGTGCTTCAATGTCGTAATTCTGTGGGAAACCCGCGAATTTTTTTTAACTCTTTTCTAGAAGATTTACTGTAGGGTTCGTCATTAACAATTTTGTGCAGAAGTTGCACCGTTGAAGCAGGGGCCGTCTTTAATATATTCGCAATAGCAGCAATTTCCTCTAGACAGACCATCGTAAATAAATATCTTCAGAATAATAAAGGAGTAAATTGGAATGGACTCACCGTTGATGATTTCGTCGTTGTGGTTTGCGTTGCCGGTTCCGTCGTTGAAGCGTGCGTGGTCCACCAGTCTTGACTCGTCGTATTTTCTAGGGGTTTTTAATTTTAATTTAATTTGAGGCCGAGCTCCCAAATGTTATGTTGGTACTTGGATGAATTCGTAAACTGGGATTTGCCAGAATAATCTGTTTATTTTTAAAACAAGAATAAAGAAAAGGGAGAATAACAATTAATGAATGGAGTGAAACACATTTAAACGCGCGTCGTAGCCTAATTGGCTGTCATTATTTTTTAAAAGTTATTACTGCTCTACCGATGCGCGTCTGCCTCTCTTGCGGTCCCAACGGATTCTCCCCGGTTCTGATGTTCCTTCCTTCGTCGCTCCTTTCCCCCGTCGGGGACATTGCCCTCTCTGGGGGGATGCTAAGGGGGCTTGCAATAGCGCCTTCAACTTCACATGTATAATTAATACATATAATCAAAGTCTTGAGTTCATATGTTTAATAGTTTCTGAGATAAAGGTATGAGATGATACATCAAGTATGATGTGTGTTGCCTTTTCGAGAAGCTTGTTACATACATAAAAATGCATAAATTTCATGTTTAAAAACATAAAAATAGTTTTATTTTGGCTGTTTTAGAAAACATTTGTCCAGTTTAGAGTAATTTTTGAAGTGTAAACCTTAGAAAATGTCTGCAACAACAAAACCTAATAATAACTTTACAAAATCCCAGCGAAAACTTTCAAAATGTCGTATATATATATATATATATATATATATATATATATATATATATATATATATATATATATATAATATATAATCAGGTATTTTTTATAAATACCATCTCAAATTCATACAAAAACCATATTGATACATTTTCACATTATATTTATGTTGCTTTATGTTCAAATTTGATATCTGTAAAGCATGAAAGCTACTAATTCTTCAAAAATTGATACAGAATTGAGAAAATTAATGTAATACTAGAAATTATCTCGTTAAAAAAAACTGAAAAATGCTATTCTGGGCAATTTAAGACTTTTTTTTTTTTTTTTTGCTTACTATTTTATGCAAAATAAATTGCAAAAATGCTAATATTCAATAAAATGGGACAAATACATGTTGCAATTCATTATTTTTGTGATAAAGTGGCACTTTATAGTGAAAATTCAATTTTCTCAAAAATGATGTTTTTAAAACTGTGTGACGAATCTATACGGAACTTTATCACTAACCTTCTGAACCGACCTTTTTAGGGAAATTTAATTCCCTACCTATTTCCAATCAACTCCAAAAAGCGGACAGGATTCCTTGTTATGCAGATTAGATTCAGTATTTAAGTCAAACGAAATAGTAAAGTTAGAGCAGTAGGAGATAGACATTGAAACATAGAGTTATAGTGATTTTGAATTGAAATATTGTTGTTGAAGATAAATTAACCTCATGAAGAATTGAGATTCCGAGTGGTAAATATTATTTTGAATTTAAAGTCTCACTCAAGTTTTAAGAGTCAGATTAAAGTTAAATGTTCAATAAGAACATTATTAAATATAATTCTGGGATCTCTTATCGTGGTAATTTCTGCGTGATCGTTATTTAATAAATTAATTAATTAGATCATTAATTAATTGAGTTAATTTAAAGGATATTATTTTTAAAACCTCATAATATTAGTAATATTATTGTTAATAAGTCTTTGATTCTATTTGGGAAAGATAACCAAATAAAGAAAGTTATTTATAAAAATGGCTACTGGTTCTTTTTTGACTCAAAATTATTCTTGTTCTCAAAGTGAGGTCCCGAGAGACCTTCACAATGGCGCCCAACGTATAAATCCCGAGAATAGAGTCGGATCCAGTTTTAGAATCATTCCGGAACAATATTTTTCGGGAATTGAGAACATAGATGATTTTTTGGAGAATATTGATCATAATCTCGCGTATTATGAGATACCTGCACAACTGGCATGTGCTTACTTGAAGGGTCATCTCAAAGGACGGGCACTCGACTGGTTCGAAGTTCTAGGTTATAGAGTCATTGAAGATAAGACAACAGACTACGCGCACTTAAAACAGGCATTGTCGGAACAATTTCCCGTGGTCCGAAACAGGTCAGAACTAGAAACGCGATTTTATTCCTCATCACAAAGACGAGATCAACAGCCTTCGGACTTTATTTATGAATTGTTGAAAATTCATAAAGTCCTTAAACTAGAAATGCCGGAGGAAAAATTAATAGATCACGTCGTTAGTCGATTAGAACCTCAAATTTTGGATTATGTCGAAGTTAGACATCCACGAAATACTCCCAATCTCCTACAAATCGTTGATAAATACGAAGAACGTTTTATGCATAGACAAATCAGAGGTTCGAGTGAGGGATTTAGAAGTTCAGGCCCTCATGAAAACAATCGTTTTAATACCCGGCATAGACAGGAAAATTGGAGGGAAAACAGAAATAATGAGAGATACGCCAATAATAGCCGACCACAAAGGGAATTTAATCGATTCGAAAACCAAGGTTTCGCAAATCGCAGATTCGAGGGTAGACGCCAAGGTGGACAATCGGATCAACCATTCCACAGTCAAGGCGGTCGACAAAGTGGGTCGAGAAATAGTTCATTTCGAGGTCAAAATGAACGAAGTAGAAATTTAAACTTTTAAGCGATCGATGTGAATATGGGGGTAATCGATCGCGGTGTACGGAAAATCCTCCAGTTTGGGATCATCGGCCTATCAGAGTATCCTCTATAAGAATGACCCCAGTCGAATTACCGTATGTCCCTATTCTATTAAATGAAACCTTTATTACAGCACTATGGGACACGGGAGCGGAGAAATCTTTTATTTCGGAGGAGGTATACCGCAATTATTTTTCATACCGACCTCGTCAAAAGACGAAAGACAGAGTCGTGACAGCACAAGGAGCCCCGTGCAGTCATTTGGGTAGAGTCGAATTACAAATTAGAATCAGGGAATTTCAGAAACCCTGGGAATTCCATATACTTGATAACATGCAGTATCAGTGCATTTTGGGGATTGATTTTATGAAGGCGTCGCGATTAACATTAGATTTTGATCAGAAATCCTTAATCATTCCCGATCATCTGATCAAACAAACGCCTAAAGAGGAGAAACTCGTTGATATTGATCTCACAGAATCGAAACTTGATGACGAGCAACAGAGACAATTAAAAGCCTTATTTAATAATTTTAAAGGGTTATTTTCCGATCAACCGGGATTAACGCATGTTGTATATCATGAGATAGATACTGGAGATAAGGGACCGGTAGTGTCGAGACCATACAAGTACGACCGGGTCAAACAAGGCATTATTGATTATCACATAGATAAGATGTTACGGGATGGTACAATTTGTCCTATTAATTCGCCCTATGCATCTCCAGTCGTATTAACTCGAAAGAACAATGACCTTCCTCCAGATTCTCCCGAGGCGTATCGTTTCGCGATCGATTATCGGAAACTAAATGGAATTACCAAATATCCTCGATATCCATTACCGGTTATTGATGACTTACTCACCAATATCCCTCACACCAACGTTATGTCCACTCTAGATCTCAGAAGTGGCTATTTTCAGTTGGCGATTAGTCCAAAGGACATAGAAAAAACAGCGTTTATCACTCGCAATG
Organism: Trichonephila clavipes; assembly: GCA_019973935.1. NCBI lineage: Eukaryota > Metazoa > Arthropoda > Arachnida > Araneae > Nephilidae > Trichonephila > Trichonephila clavipes. The sequence continues at coordinate 186,167 of BMAU01021352.1, read as the reverse complement.
GCACTTTTGCATTCCTACGCATGCCTTTTGGTCTTTCTGGGGCGGCGCCTAATTTCCAAAGGGCTATCGATATAATCCTCAAACCTGTTATTGGGCGTTTCGTGTCCGTTTACATGGACGATGTTATTATAACATCTCCATCGTTCAAAGACCATCTTGATCATTTAACTCGGGTTTTTACCTTATTACGAGACGCAGGGCTAACGTTAAATAAGGAAAAATGTCACTTCGCTCGTGACAAACTCAAATATTTAGGCCTGATTATTAGTAAAGAAGGAATCGAAACTGACAATAAGAAAATTCGGGCAATTACGGAAATGAAACCTCCCAAAAATAATAGAGAAGTGTCAAAATTTTTAGGGATGACGGGTTGGTACCAAAATTTATTCCGCGATACGCAGATATATGCGAACTATTGTACCAATTAAAAAAAAAAAAAGGGGGCGAAGTTTAACTGGTCGGGAGAAGCACAGGATTCTTTTGATCAGATCAAACGCACACTAACGGAGGCACCGATTTTGCAATTACCAAATTTTTCTGAACAGTTCAATTTATTCACTGATGCTAGTGGGGTCGGAATTGGTGCTGTGCTTCAGCAAAATCAAAAACCTATTGCTTTCGCGTCTCGAACCCTTAATAAAGCAGAACGTAATTATACGGTTACCGAAAGAGAATGTTTGGCGGTAATTTGGGCTCTAAATAAGTTTAAAACTTATTTTGGACCCCTACCTGTGAAAGTGATTACAGATCACGCAGCGTTAACGTTAACCAATGGTAAGAATTTATCAAGTAGGATGATCCGATGGGCATTGAAATTGTCAGAGTTTAACATAGAATGGGAGCACAGACCTGGTGTTCAAAACGTGGTCGCAGATCTTTTATCAAGAAATCCAGTAGACAGTGTCGAGGGGTCGCAAATTTCGTGCGCAGCTCTTAGAGCCCTCGCAATAAATTCCCGTGAACAATTCATTAAGGAACAGAGGGAAGATCCTGAATTAGGACATATTTATCGATACTTAGAAAACCCTGATGACGGTTCTGTTAATGCGACGGTATGTGAGAGTTGGTCCCAGGACTTCAAGTTAATAAATGGTCTCCTCTTTTACGCGAAGTATTTTTCTAATCTGGGAGAACTAAGAGTTTATATTCCTGGTTCTCTTCGAAAGGATATAATGAAAGAATTTCATGATCTGCCACTGGCAGGACATCTCGGAAAGAGGAAGACATATCTTAAACTTCGTGACACGTGCTATTTTCCATTTATGAGAAAATATATATTTGAATATGTTTCAACCTGTGACCGGTGTCAAAAGTTTAATTATAAAAACGCGCTACCAGCTGGTCGTTTAATGCCTATAGTTTCGAAATATCCAAATGAAATTGTAACGCTAGACTTATTAGGCCCCTACCCCGCATCCCGACCCGAGAGATATAAATTCATATTAGTTATAACTGACCACTTCACTAAGTGGTGTGAGCTGATTCCTCTTCGTAAAGCTTCAGCCCAGGCAATAACTAATGCTTTTTTTGATAACTATATAGCGCGTTACGGAGCTCCGATTTCTTTGATAAGTGATAACGGCCCCCAATTTATTTCTGACGTGTTTGAACATCTCAGTCACAGGTTGGACATCAAACATATGAAAACGGTAACGTACCGACCACAGTCTAATCTCACGGAGAGAGTGAATAGAAATTTAGTTCAAATGATAGCTTCTTTTGTTGAAGAAAATCATGAAAACTGGGACCAATTTCTACACGAGTTCGCTTTCGCATTGCGCACGGCGGTAAATGAGACGACAAATAAAACTCCGGCTGAGTTGTTTTTGGGAAGGAAAATCATAACTCCGTTTAGTAAGCTCATAAATGTTACGGAGGATGCGAAATATGTTGGTAGTAACATCGAAAGATTATTCGATGAGGCAAGACGAAATATGCAAAAAAAGAATAAGTCTTGGGAAAAACATTACAATCTCAGAAGGAGGGATGTTCATATCAAAGTGAACGATTTGGTTTTACTTCAGACACATTTCTTAAGCGCTACGGATAGGAAACAGGTGGGAAAATTTATGCCTAAGTTTGAAGGTCCCTATAAAGTTTTGGAAATAAAAGGAAATAATTTAGTTATTTGGAAAAACGGAAGAAATATAACTGTTAATATTGATCAGGTTCGAGTGTATCGACCTCGTCAGTCAGACACGATTAGTTCGGATAGTCCGGTAGAAACTCTGTATGACGAACAAGAAGTTAGTCATGGGTCGAATAGATCACATCAAGGACAGTTTAAAGAGCATAGGAAAACCTCTAGTCAGGAAAGTGAGGGTGTAGATCACGGCAGGGTAACACCACACGGGAGATCCCCAGAAATAAACGTAAAATTAATAGTACTGCGTCTAAGGACCAAGCTTTAAAACGGTCCAAGATATGTAAGAAGAGATCACGACAAGGATCTGATCATCAGGACCGGAAAAGACACGCGCTCCTGAGCAAGGGCAAGGAGTCAAGAGGTCGATCCCTTCCTCGTTCTCGTCCAAAAATTATAAGTTTCAAAAACATAATACCTCTTCACCAGGAGTAAAGTCCATTGCAGGTCCATCAAAGTTGCCTGATCGCAGGACTGCTACGACTACAAGCGGATCCCGAATGGAAGTTAGTGGACGTGATAACCAGACCCGTCAGACCAGAGCGACAACGAGAAGACGCAACGAACAAGCGGAGAAACCAGTCCGGTCGAATCAAACCAATACAAGGAGACCTTGCCCATACTATCTACGGAGCCGTATACAAGAAAAAGACGGAATCCATGAGGAACTCAGCAACATCGAAATCAACGGCATACCTGGCAGCACATTCCGCAGAAGAAGCCTCAGTATGGAAGCGTTGAATGGAGATCCAGTGCATAGGATTTAACAGACAAAATCCAGGTTGTATTGTTTCTTTATCTTCACAATGCGAACAAATGAAGAATTTTTGCAATTAAAGCAAGTCACGGGCGGACTCTAAAATTAAGAAGACTGACAAAAGTGGACACTGCATTGTGTGTGTTTTTTTTTTCTATACCAGAAAAAAACGACTTTTGTGTTACTTTTTGTATTTTGGAGAAAACATCTGTAAATTTTGCATTTGTTTACTTCGATGTATGACTTCGCTAAGATGCGACAATTCATTTGGTTGTTTGTGTTATTTGTTTATTACAAAATGATTATTATTATATGCTATGTGTGTTTCTATGTATGTTTTGTTTCACATCTGGTGCCTTGGAGCGCGGCGAAGTTAGATAGGATTAACCATTAACACTAACTAGCGCATCAAGTTTTTCGAATGGGAAGGCAAAGGAACCAGATATTTATTGTATATGACACTCATGTAACAAATGTATAACTTCATGTCTGCTTTTACCTACTTCTCAAATGGATATCAATCTTTCAGGGTAGCTGACCCTGAAGTCTTCGATGTTCCAGTGCCACAGAAGATTGTATTGTATTTCTTTTTTGTATAATGTATAAGTCATACTCTATGGGGCTGGTTTTTTGCCACCACTAGGGTGGTTTTTCCCACGCCTCCTTCGCCGTATGGATAGAGTGCAGGGATTAATTTAAACTTGTAAAATATTATGAGGTTTGGCAATTAATTCTAATTCTTAATTTTGTCATTTTTCATTACGGAAGATGTTTCAGTAATATACAGTTAGAAATTATTATCGTCGGTACTGTAGGACAAAGATAGATTTACGTAATTTATTTTCAGGACGTATGAGTCCTTCGAATAAATCCCGTTTTCTTTTGGAGGGGTTGTGACGAATCTATACGGAACTTTATCACTAACCTTCTGAACCGACCTTTTAGGGAAATTTAATTCCCTACCTATTTCCAATCAACTCCAAAAAGCGGACAGGATTCCTTGTTATGCAGATTAGATTCAGTATTTAAGTCAAACGAAATAGTAAAGTTAGAGCAGTAGGAGATAGACATTGAAACATAGAGTTATAGTGATTTTGAATTGAAATATTGTTGTTGAAGATAAATTAACCTCATGAAGAATTGAGATTCCGAGTGGTAAATATTATTTTGAATTTAAAGTCTCACTCAAGTTTTAAGAGTCAGATTAAAGTTAAATGTTCAATAAGAACATTATTAAATATAATTCTGGGATCTCTTATCGTGGTAATTTCTGCGTGATCGTTATTTAATAAATTAATTAATTAGATCATTAATTAATTGAGTTAATTTAAAGGATATTATTTTTAAAACCTCATAATATTAGTAATATTATTGTTAATAAGTCTTTGATTCTATTTGGGAAAGATAACCAAATAAAGAAAGTTATTTATAAAAATGGCTACTGGTTCTTTTTTGACTCAAAATTATTCTTGTTCTCAAAGTGAGGTCCCGAGAGACCTTCACAACTGTATTCATGTTTTTCTCAGAATATAATGTATGAATGTAATGAACTTTCCCCCCTCATGTTGCTTATATGTAACTATATATATTCATGTGAGTTTTTTTGGAATTTCCCCAAAATATTTGACTGGAGTCCATACAACGTGACAAAAAATGTTAATTTTTTTAAAAGTTCATAGTGATATTTTTATGTTACATGTTTTTGAGAAAACTAAACAATATATTTTAAATATTTCACTTAACTGCAAATATTAATGTTTATTTATTGTTCAGACAAGTTTTTAAGCTTTAATAATTCAAAAGTTTTTCAATAATGGGTAACTAACAACAACTCAGGTGTGTAATGCTTTTTGTTGTTGCGAGAAGTTTGTTACATGCATAAAAATACACCAGTTTCATATTTAAAAACATAAAAACAGTTTTATTTGTGACTTTTTTAGAAATCCTTTGTACAGTTTAGAGAAAATTTTGAATTTTGAAACTTTTAGAAATTTTGTTTGCATGGAAAGATACAAATCCATAATTAAATTTTTCTAACGTCGTAAAATCACATATTCCCAAATCATGACTTTTACATATTGATACATGTTTACTATACATTTATGATGTTATAAGGTCAAATTTGATATTTATAATGCATTGAAGTTAAAAATTCTTCACAGATTGTTACATAATTTGTGAAAATTGATGCAAAATGCTAAAAAAAATCTCGTTGAACAAAAACTGAAAATTACTATATATGTATTTTCTGAACATTTTAAGGCTTTTTTGTTTCATATTTTATATTTAAAAAATTAAGAAGGTACTAATATTTAATAAAATAGGGTAAATACATGTTGTAATCCATTATTTTTGTAATTAATTGCCTTTTTACACTTAAAATGCAATTATCTCAAAATGATTGTTTTCAAAGTGCGCGTACCTTTTTCTTAGAAAATAATTAATGAAACCACTTGCAATTTTTACTGCACATAAATAATATGTAACTATATATAATGGAGCTACTTTCTTGGAGATTTTCCTAAAATATTTTGCTCAGAAGCAGTTATCGTAAAAAAAAAATGACAATTTTCAAAAATTTCAAAGCGATACTTTTACGATGAATATTTTTGAAAAAAGTAAACAATATATTTGAAACATTTTACCGTTATTTAAATAAAAAAGCCTAATTATTATAAAGCCACACAAAATTTGAATTTTTATATTCGACAATTTCTGAGAAACAGGTTCCTAAAACGGCTCAGTTTAACATTGTCGGTATAGGCCCTACCGACTACTCTTAAGGGGGACTTCCACTTGTCTTGAAAACGTAATAACACTTTAGCACAATGAAATCACATTATATAGGTGTAAAACTTTTGCTAAGAACGTAAATTACTCATATAAATTCACCATGAAATGTAGAAACGTCATTTACTGTCTAGAAAATTTTAAAATTGTGAAAAATACATATATCTTTGCTTCTAGAATTTTCTAAAGCCATGTTTGGCAAGCTTTAATATAATGGCTGCAGATGGCGCCACATGTATGCATTCTAAGCACAAAGTTAAACTAACTTTGTTTTAGAAGAAAATTACGGCATAAGCGGATTAGATACATATTAATAACACTATATTTTTTGAAAAAGAATATTTTTCTAGACAAATTATGACTTAAATCATTTCAGAAACGTTAATTCTACTTTTTTTCCATGAAAAAATGGGGGGCGCAAAGTAAAAAGAATATCAGGCAACCCTGTGGATTACGTCTTGAGGCTACGTCATTGCATAGGGTTCTGTCTTACTCCCCGTTTCTTTCTAAAAATAGTCGTTGGGGAAAGAGAGGGGGAAGATGACCAGATTGGGTAGCTCTTTAGAGCTTTGAACTAGGATTTTGAATCACTGGAATGTTATGACAAAAGATCGCTTAATATTTCGTATTTCAAAAACTATGCGTGTTGTTTTATGACAGTTCTAAGGAATTTTTTATTTTTGTAATAAAAATAATTTTCAATATAAAAAGTGATATATCTAGTACAAGAAAGAATTTTTTCGTGATTTCTTATGAAATTGGCACTTCATATTATTTCAATAATATAAAATAATAGCGTACAATGGATTTATACACTCCATTATATTACTATATAAATTTTAGTAACACCAAATATTAAAAAATTGTTTTATTTAATATTATATTCTGAACTTCAGAATAATAAAATTTATTTTTTTTATTAATGACAGAGCTGATGATTACTTTTTTCCTTCATTATTTTTCTAATTTATTCATAAAATTGTTTTCCTATAATAATATACTTGTAGCCTTATGTGAAAAAGTCTTTTTTACCCATTCAGATTAAAATTTTGTATATCTAAATTATTCAGAGTTAATTGTTATTCAAGTTATTGCTTTAAATACGAAATTGAGAATTTTATCTACATTAAATAATATTTTTATCCTTACATGCTCTAACAGCTTATATATATATATATATATATATATATATATATATATATATATATATATATATACATATATCTAGCTGTAACAATATTACAGATATTAAAACCAAATATTGACAATCATGAAGTGAAAATATGTCGATTATAAGTTAATAAATATTATGTTCGGCTCCATTTGGATTAGCTTTTTCACTGCAAGGAATTCTTATAAAGTAATATATTTTCTTGATTTGTTTATTTCACAATGATTGTGATGTTCTTTAATTACGCTATGCCGTAATTGTGATTCGCTTCAGTACAATACGCAAACGGATAAAGTTTACAAGACACAAAAGTGAATCTAAACCCAAGTAGAAAATTTCAATTCGCTATGTTTTTAGATAATGTTGCATTCGTCTTTATTATCCAATTTTATATCTGTATTTTAGAGTATTATACATGCGTCTAATTGCTACTTTCAAAGTGCTCTCTTAAGGCTTAATTTTAATAATTTAAGGAATTTACTAGCTGTAAACCTCAAAATATAATCTTTTCTTTAGAACTTTTTTGAGTTCCTTCATAAAGAGAAAATGTTTACTTTTTTAAAAAAAATGTAATTCCTCTCGATTTCAAAATTGACACTCTTTAAAATGTTGTGCTTTGTTCTAATTTAATCCCATTTCTTAATTGTAATCTGACAGCAGTCAAGAAAGAAGAAATTGCCTCCATTGTGTACATCCCATTTAGGCGACATAATTGGACCCGAGGTCCCTTATGTGTGTCACTACAAACAAGTTATCTGATGCAAAAATTGTATCAAAAATCCTAAAATTTCTAGTGATCCCAGATGCAAGTCACGCGACGTTTATTTTAACAAACACTGGTTGAAGTTATGCAAAGAAACTGGGGCTCTCTAGCTTATCCGAAGGTTTCTTTTACCTGTTAGAAAAACTACTTTTTTGGGAGCAAAGAAATTTTATTTATTGTTATCCCAAACATTCAGCTTCGGTCACATCATATTTAATTCCAATCACTTGAATTGCTTTATATAAGAGTTATGATGTTACTAAAATATCTCTTTAAATAAGTGCACAATTATTACAAATTTTGTACAATTATTAATAACATAAAAATACAACTTTTAATAAGGGCTGAGTGAGTGAATATATTTGTCGCATTTTTTCGTTAATAATCGAGGGCTTTTGGCGACGACTCTCTATATTTAAGAATATTTTCCTGAATATTCTTTCCTATTGAAAAGGGTCATTTAAAGTATTTCATCGCAAATACTTGTAATCCCAGATCAACTCAGTTTATTATACCTAATTTTCGTTTTTGTGACTGAAAGACCGGCATTTTCAGTATTATAGATAAGTTCGATCCAACTTTAGGCAAATTCTCTTTTTTTATTCGTTTGACTTTCACTACTAGTCATATAGTTGTTGTATAAAGATGTAGTTTCTTTTATTGACTTCACCTTAAGTAGAAGTAAATTTATTACAGCATCACGAAAGACTTTTATTATTTTTATAAAAGGAGATATTTGTGAGAATAATCGGTTCTTTCAAGGGCTATTAACTCATATTTTTACTTCTGAAACCTGTTAGAAAAATTATTTTTATGGGAGCAAAGAAATTTTATTTATTTATTTATTTTTTGTTATCCCAAACAATCAGTTTCGGTCAATTCATATTTTTTAATTCCAATAATTTGAATTGATTTATATAAGAGTTACGATGTTAATTCAATGTGTTTTTCAATGACCACACAATTATTACAAATTTTGCACAATTATTAATAACATAAAAGTACAACTTTTAATAAGGGTTGAGTGAGTGAATATTAACGTCGCACTTTTTCGTTAATCGAAGACTTTTGGCAACCGATCTCCTAATTATGAACCATAATCAAGCGACGAGAATGATACCTGAGCTAGCCCCCCTCTTCTAACTGCCACATCACACCAACTGGAGGAGGTTTGAAAATAGACATGTGGCAGTGGTAGCCGAGTGGTTAAGATGTCGGATCGTGGTTGGTCTTGTCACGAGTTCGAGCCCACTACCACTAAAGACCCGCAGTGTATGGGAGCGATGCACGTTATATTTGTCGAGAGCTCATACGACCTCCCGTGGTGTGGTGAGCTAGTTAGGAGATAGGGGGTGCCAGTTCAGGTGTCGTCCACGTCACTTGACCATGGTTCAAAATTACGTGGTCCGTCGCCAAAAGCCCTCGTGTAGCTAGCTGTACAGTGCAACGTTAATATTCACTCACTCACTCACTATTCATCGTTCCTGTGTACGCTGAGATTCAAATAATTACGCATTCCTCTAATTCTGAATTACATCGTTGATAAAAGTGTCGCATAACAATACATCTGACATATTCTATGTTGTACATGTAAATGAAAATTCAAGTTTTAAGTCAAATACTGTCATTGATTTTAGTAACAATAATAATTATTTGATGTTAATGTCATTTGATACCTTCTGCTAGTTTCTGCGACTTGTGGTTCTTGAGAAAATAGGGATGCATTCCTATATACCTAAATAGATACGTTTGTTTACCTTAGGATTTTAATAGAGTAGTACTGTCATTGATTTTAGTAACAATAATAATAATTTGATGTTAATGTCATTAGATAACAATAAGAGATTAGCTTCTATGTAATATAAATGTAGGTTAAAACGATTTTGTCTCAAAGAAAATTATAAGCTAATTTCCTAATTCATTTCAAACATATTGTTTAATTTTTACGCATGTGTGTGTGTTTGGTAACCAAATAACAGCTTCATTTAATAGAAAATAGGCTACATTATGTGGTATCCTGTTTAAGAAAATGGTAAATGATAGCAACAAACTGTACTTAAATTTGAATTTCTTAATTGCCTTATAAGAAACTCTCATCAAGAACATAATAAGTTTCGATACAAGCCTAAAAAGAAAACGTCATTTTTCTGTGAAAATGGTCATTAGAGCACTTTTTCATCATAAATTGTTACAACCTTTTTTAACCACATTTCTATTTCTTATTTTATAAATTAATGCTATTATTTCAGGTATTTATGAAAATACGACAAAAAGGTGTATTAAGAATTCCATTTTTGACATAAACTGGTTAGGGAATCAACTGAAGACAAAAAAATATCTGGTGTCTCCCTCTTGGTCCATCCACAATGGAGGGGGGAGGGAAAGAAGCTCAAACTGTGGTTTTTATGAGGTGTTGAATTGGTAGGACTCTGGAGCGCCTGATCTCATACCGAGATCTTTATCTCCTATCAGGCAAGATAGATGGTTGACTTTCACTTGATTAAAGCCCATTTTTGTTTTTAAAAGTAATTTACAAATTAGAAATAATATAATTGCCAGTATAAAAATAATAAGGTGTATAAGGAGGGGATTACTGGAAGAAGTTGTTTGCCCTTCTTCACTTTTCAAAGACGATTATTGCTCATCGTACATTATGCAAGAAAAATCATGGGCTTTCTAGCTGTTAATGTGTTTCCTTTAGCTGTTTGAAAGTAATTTCTACTCCTCCCAAAGAATTTTTTTTTTTGTCATCCCAAAAAATCAGCTCGTTGGCTTCTTCATATTTTTAAAATCAATAATTTGCATTGATTTATAAAATAGTTACTATGTTAATTAAATATCTTCAATGAACGCACAATTCAAAAATTATTAGTAACATAAAAATACATGTACTAATAAAGGCTGAAATCTGCTTATAACAAAGTGTTGTTTTGTACATCAGTATATAATTTCATTAATTCAAGTGATTAATATACATTTATTGAACGTGTGTAATGTATTTGTATATATATACTGCGTTATTACATTTAAAAGACCAAGTTTAAAAATGAAACTGTATAAATAATTAATTTAAACTCTTTTTCTTAGACATGATCCATAAAAAGATGATTACATACTGATCAAAAAAATTAAACCTTAGTCACAGAACAGCTAACCATGAATTGCAGTACCAATAGTGTCAAAGTGATGTATGACAATTAGACTTATTCTATGCTGCATATGTAAAGTAAAATTCAAGTTTTGATTCATACAGTTATTGATTTTAGTAACAACAATAATAATGATTTATTATTAATACCATTACATTGCAGTCAGAGATTAGCTCCTACATGATATTAAAACGATTTTTGTCTAATAGAAAATTACAAACTATTTTACAACCTTCTTCAGGTGGAAAAAAACGTATTAAAAAATTAGAGATTTACAGATATTATTAGTTTCTGTTTTATGCCTTTACAAATTTTAAATGTGTTTTTCTCAGATTTTCATTTTGGAAGATATAAAAGAGTTTTCTATTCAATTAATTTTTTTTCTATTCAAGAAAATTTTGAAATTTTGAAGATATATATATATATATATATATATATATATATATATATATATATATATATATATATATATATATATATACATATATATAGAGAGAGAGATACATATATACATATAAAGGGTGTTTTTTTTAGAGGTATAGAACTTTAAATTGCAATAAAACAACGATGTATTATTCGATTGACATGAATTTTTTTTTATTCGAAAGATAATCTAGTGGCATTACATTTTAAATATGATTTCTGGCATATGACTGCGACGGCTAGCTCGGATGTAGTCCAATCTGGACGTCCAATTTTCGATGATTTTTCCAACATTTGTGGCCGTATATCGGCAATAGCACGGCGAATGTTGTCTTCCAAATGGTCAAGCGTTTGTGGCTTATCCGCATAGACCAATTGTGAAGGGCCCCTTGGACCTCACTTTGAGAACGAGAATAAGTTGGAGTCATATAAGAACCAGTAGCCATTTTTATAAATAACTTTCTTTATTTGGTTATCTTATCCAAATAGTATCAAAGACTTATTAACAAATAAATCTAAATAGCTTTATGAGGTTTAAAAGATTTTCTCTTAAATATTTAATGATCTAATTAATTAACAATTAGAATATCGATCACGCAGAGATTACCCCGATAAGAGATCCCAGAATTATAATCAATAATGTTCCTATTGAACATTTAACTTTATTCTCACTCCTGATATAAAACTTTAATGAGACTTTAATCAATATTTACCACACTGCAGTTCAGCTCAGCTTTTTCGGAGATTTTATCCTCCTAGAAATATCCAATAATATCTTTCTAATTTCACTATTATAACTTCTTACTTCAATTTCTCTCTCCTACTGCTCTAACTTTACGATTCCGTTTGACTTAAATACTTTATCTAATCTGCATAACAAGGAATCCTGTCCTCTTTTTGGAGCTGATTGGAAATAAGTAGGGAATTAAATTCCCCTAAAAAAGACGACTCAGAAGGTTAGTGATAAAGTTCCGTATAGATTTGTCACACAATGACTTTACATAGCCTCACAGAAAATAGTCTAGCGGTGTTAAATCACAAGATCTTGGAGGCCAATTCACAGGTCCAAAACGTGAAATTAGGCGGTCACCAAACGTGTCTTTCAATGAATCGATTATGGCACGAGCTGGTGACATGTTGCGCCGTCTTGTTGGAACCACAGCTCCTGGACATCATGATTGTTCAATTCAGGAATGAAAAAGTTAGTAATCATGGCTCTATACCGATCACCATTGACTGTAACGTTGTGGCCTTCATCGTTTTTGAAGACGGATTCCACCAGCCCATAAAGCGCACCAAACAGTCAGTTTTTCTGGATGTAACGGTGTTTGGACATACACTTGTGGATTAGCTTCACTCCAAATGCGGCAGTTTTGTTTGTTGACGTAGCCATTCAACCAGAAGTGCGCTTCATCGCTAAACAAAATTCGCTTATGAAAATGGACCATTATTTTCGAAATAAAATTGCACAATTTGAAAGCATTGTTCAGGCGTGAGTCTATTCATGATGAATTGCCAAACCAAACTGAGACAAAATCACTTGACAGCTGTTAAATCGGTCGCCATCTTCGAAAGTAATGCCAACTTAAACTTCTATACCTGGTAAAAAAACACTCTGTATATATATATATATATATATATATATATATATATATAGATACATATATACATATATATATATATATATATGTTCAATAATAATTTTATATAAATTTATATCTGAGAACTCTCGCTAGTTTTTTAAAACATTTAAGTTAATATTTTTAAAATGTTCATATTTCATCCAGGTTTCCAAATTTAACAATATTCATGTTTTTTCTCGGATTATGTATAAGAACAATTATTAAAATTCAGCAAGGAAACAGGTTTTCAATTCCATACCAACTGAAGGAAGTGTAATGAAAAGGAAGCTTAGTTTGGAAATTAATTCGAAGAATATAATATAGTCGACCTTCCATTTTGCGAACCTTAATCTTGCGGATCTCTCTATTTCGCGAACTTTTTCCTGGATCCAAGAACCTTTTATGAATTTCTTCGTCAAATAATATCCAAATAGCTAGGTGCATTTTCCATTTATCGAACTTTTTCTCTTGGGATTCGATTTTTTTCTCTCTGTTTTTGAAATATTTATGGACTTTCGCGTGATGTAATGAGCAAGTAAAATCATTTGAAACGATTAGACTTGAATTGGGTGAAAATAAATACGCCTGATGAGGTATTTCGTACACTACAAAGATGCGAGGATTGAGAGAAATTTTTTTTTAAAACGAAAACACACACACACTCAAACAAAATTAATCGACTTAACCAGTAGTTAAATTGAAGGACACGCATTCTTAAAATTACTGGTCATAAAATTACTTGTAGGCTTAAAATTGTAAAATGTTATTAAATTCGAAAGTACTTTTTAAAGTTGGAAGTACTGAGTATTTTTTTCTTAAAGTTGTTTTTTCCCCTGCTTTACTAGCCGAATTCTTTTTTTAGGTAAGGTATGTAAAATAAATAGATATTAACTTACAAAAAAAGGTGTGGGAACAAAAAAAAAAAAAAAAAAAAAAATTAATTTTATAATAATGTACAGTTATGTGAATTTTAAATTTGTTTTAAATGTTTTTTAAACTATATTGAAAGATAAATCACCATTTCACGAATTTTTCCAATTAACGAACTTTTTTCAGGTAAAGCGACGACTGTAATTTAGTGAAATTTTTGTCATATTTTCATGCGTATCGGAAATAATAACATTAATTTGTTAAACAAGAAATAGATGTTTGAAAACAGAATTATACAAACTATTTTTGAAAAAATTGCTCTAAGTTATTTTCTTAGAAATGTATCATTTTCTTGTGAAAGACGCAAATTGAAAATGATTATTTCCCTGATGAGTATTCTTACACAGCAATTTCAAATACAATTTGTATCTAAAAAATGAACAGAAAGAAATTTATTACACGCCTATCAGACAAAAAAAATTGAAATAAATACGCTAAGACAAATAAAAAAGATATCTCTACAAAAATAAAACTGGAGGTTATCAAATCCTTCCTCCAAAAAGTAAAACTCCTTTCTAAATTCAATCTTTATTCTTAACCCTATGGACAATGTTTATGATACCCAAGAAAATGTAAACGTTCTTGTTCATTCACTCGTGGATATCCGAAAATATTTGCACGTATTAAAAAAAAAAAAGACTGCGCCCCCATTTCCACGGCAATTCTAAAAGACAGCACATTCTTACAAAACTTTCTATTTTCCCCTTTTTTATTCAACCAACACTGTACCCCGTATGGTTTTGAATAGTTTGTGTATTTTATTGCAACTGCACATGCGTTCTGAGACCGACTATATCTGTCAATCATTTCTTAACCACACCCCGTTGCTATAGTAACGAAGGGCTATCTTTTTACAAACATTATCGCTTTGACGTCATCCGAGTTTCAAACAACGCCGTCTGTTGGTTAAAGGTAGTTTTTGAAAATATGGCCGTTGGCCTTAATGCATTTAAAAAATTTTTTTCCTTTGTTTTACTTAACATAATAGAATTTTGTAATACATTCCTTCATTTACATACCACATCTTATAAAAATATCTTGAATATGAAAAATACTTTACACACATAATGTTAAATTATCTTTGAAAAATATAATAAAAAAGATAATCTTTATATATTTATTTTAACATTTATAACTACCTTTTTTTAAAAAAAATTGACACTTTCATTTTCCACATTTTACTTTATTTTATCCATGCACCTATTACATTACTTCCATAGAACTACTTCCTACTTAAAGTGTTACAATTAATATATATATATATGTTTATACGTTTGACAAATTCACAATATTTAGTGACAAAATATAAAGTTTGGAAGGGAGGGGGCATAAAAATGCAACAAAAAAAATCGTCATGCAGCAGTAAAAATATTAAAAATAAACCTACATAAAGATCCACAAGTTCCAATTCTTATGGTACATATGTGCAGAAAGATAAAAAAAGAAAACTCCATATCCTGTGCCACCATATCCATATCCCCAATGTTTTAAAAAAAATTAACTCTCCAATGGGTCGTCAAAACGGAGAAGTGACCGTTCTCTCAACATTAGTTCCTGACGGATTTGATAAACCTGATGATATACTTGACAACTGTTACAGTACAATTTAACAGGTCGCATTGAATTATGCTCAACATATTCTGACTGAACCGTTAAATCAAAATTTCCACTTGTGCTGGTTGCGTTGCTTTGAGCACCTTGAGCACGCCATGTGGAATCTTCATTAAAATCATTATTTTCAGTTGATTGAGGAATGGATGATGGCAGAGGAGATGAATCCATTGAAGTAGTGACTGATTTATCATTACTTCTTTTTGATGTTTCTTGCACTGAATGTTTATCATGATCTGCTTGAAGAGAAGGAGTGTGTTGTACGTCATCAGATGTCTGTGCTGACTTTAAAGGCATATTACTGCTTCGGTTCTTTTTCTGACTTGAATCCGTTGCTAGTTCCTTTTTTCTTTTTAAGATCTTCCTAGTTTTAACAGGAAAAGCGGGTGAAAGTAATTCCTTTGAAAAACTAGTTCCAGAAGCAGGACATTTGTCCTCTTCATTATCAAAGAGTAAAATATCTGGATCCTCGTTCCCTTTCTTATTTTCCTGTATTTTTATCACATCTGAGTGGCTGATTTTATCAAATACATCGTTTCCACAAGAAAGGGAAGAGCTTGTAGAATATTGACAAAATTTCTTATTTACTGTATCACAGCTTTTCCTATCCTTAAAGTAAGTTTTCTTACTTGAATTCCCACCATCATCATATTTCTTCGGATGATCTGGGGCAGAGCTACAGCTTGGACTGTTGAATTGAGACATCTTTGGAGCAGTCTCAGATGTGTTCAAAGATGTACCAAAATTAAAGGATCTTCAGAGTTTTACCAGAAGAAATCTTTTTACTATAGAAAATCCAGAAAATGTAGACGATATGAAGATTACCTACAAAAAGAACACATCAAATCAGACAGAATAAATCATACAATAGTAAAAAGTACACAAATATTTATAAAATACACATACGCATAATGAAAGAAGTGTAATAAGTAAAATTTACTTTTAAATATCCAAGTAAAAATTTTTTTGATTTGAAACAAAGGAATTTCAAACCATTAATTAAAATGTTTTTGAAACTATTGAATACCGATCCGATAAGATAAATTACGCTCTTCTAAACTGATATTGAAATAATTAATTTACTGTTTCGACACAAAAATGGTTAAGCCCTAATTCAATCTGCTTTGTTCAGTAAAAACTACTAAAAGATTCCAGAATAAAAATTTTTTACAACCCTATAATAGCGAAAACATTTTTGTTTCAGCAATTTCTTAAGGTAACATAAACAATTTTCTAGTTTTTCTGAAAATGGAACTCCCACAGCTGTAAATATTTTAATGCCATTCAGAAAATTATGTTTAAGTTAAATATATCTTTCAATGTGATTGAATGCAAAAACAAATTAAACTCAGAATACATAATGCGATTGCATTTAACCTCAATAGACCTAGAATTCGACAGTTTGTGTGAAAAAAAGCAAGAATCTATCCCAGTTACTAAATGTAAAGCATAGATAGGTGGCCCTTGGATCACACATGAATATTACGTGAATTATGAATACGTAATGCAATTGCATTTAACCTCAATAGACCTAGAATTTGACAGTTTGTGTGAAAAAAAGCAAGAATCTATCCCAGTTACTAAATGTAAAGCATAGATAGGTGGCCCTTGGATCACACATGAATATTACGTGAATTATGAATACGTAATGCAATTGCATTTAACCTCAATAGACCTAGAATTCGACAGTTTGTGTGAAAAAGCAAGAATCTATCCCAGTTACTAAATGTAAAGCATAGATAGGTGGCCCTTGGATCACACATGAATATTACGTGAATTATGAATACGTAATGCAATTGCATTTAACCTCAATAGACCTAGAATTTGACCGTTTGTGTGAAAAAAAACACAAGAATCCATCCCAGTTACTAAATGTAAAGCATAGATAGGGGGCACTTGGATCACACATGAATATTATTAATGAGTAAATTACATTATATATTAGAAGTTCTTAAATAATAAATGCAATACTTTTTTTAATTGCCTTTACATAAGTATCTATAACATGTTGATCTAATTTAAATATTATTTTGAGATATATTCTTCTAAGATATATGTGTGGGATTGGGTTCCACGAAAACACTTTCTTGTTCTAGGGGTTCCTCAAAAACACCTTCAAGTTCAAAGCGTTCCATGAGTAGAAAAAGTTTGAAGACCACTGCTCTAGAGCAATATAACATGTTATTTGCGACAGACTTCGTAATTCTAAGCCAAAAGTGGCAAACTGGCGGCCCGCCTTGAATAATTTTGAGGCCCACGAGATTCATCACAAAATACGATTATTTTGTGCAATATTTTTGTTTTTATTAATGCAGTGTTTTATAACAAATATATTCCATAACTGTTTCTATTTTATTTCGTTGCTTCTGTTTTAATACATTCTTAGAAGTGAGCAGCATTGCATCGCAGCGACTATTTGCAGCATCACGTTTGATTCCTGTAACTTCATCGCGCTGCCTATTGCCAGAGTTAGGCACATTTTATCATTGTATTATTATTATAAAATTATCTATGCTTGCATCGATGAAAAATAATGAAATCAATGATAATTCATTTCGTTTTAAATTTTCACTCCAATAAATGTTTGTAATGATATATAATTTTTATATGCACCCACAGGACTATAATATTTTCCAAAGTGGCCTGCAAGGTCATTTTGGGTTAGTCATCCTGCTCTAAGCCAAGATCGGATAGTGAGAATGACACTTGAGTTTACAGCTTCTTTGTATTATTCATGACCTTTCTTGAACTTAGGAATCTCGCGTCTTTTTAGCCATTATTGTATCTATGCTTCCGCGGTTTTAAATAACAATTTAAATTATTTTTATTGTTATCTATAGAAATATATTGCTGGTTTCTGTTTGTGATATTAAAGATATCTTATTACACTCATGTCCATAAATTAAGGATGATGAAGTTCAGGCAAAGAAAGAGACAGAAGCAAAACAAATTTGACTTCTTTGTAAAGTCTATTTATTAAACAAAAGGTAAAGAGCAAAAAAGATACTATATGTTTGACATAATTAATAAGAATTGTGATTTTTACTCCCTGGAGCAAATTTCAAAAAAGAACCTATTTACAAAAACGGTATAACATGGTTAGTATGATGGTTAATACTGAGTATGTCTCCCGGATGATGCAATACAGGCCTTACAATGCCTAGGCACGCTCAGTATCAAATTATCAATCTGATCTTGGGGAATATTACACCACTCATCAAGCAATGCCCTCCGAAATTCCGGTAGACAGGTGGGAGGGGGTTGACGGGCTGCAATTCGTCCGTCAAGCATATCCCACACATGCTCTATTGGATTCAAGTCCGGTGAGTATGCTGACCAATCCATACGGGTGATAACCTCCGATTGAAGGCTTTCGTCTACAATGTTTGCACGGTGAGGACGGGCATTGTCATCCATAAACAGAAATTCAGCACCCATGGCGCCCCGAAACAAACGTACATGTTGTTCCAGAATGACATCCCGATAGATGTGGCCGGTCATCGTTACACTCTGAACATGAGGTCAGTTCTGAAACCAAGAATAATTCCTCCCCAAACGAGCCATCCTGCACCATCGTAACGGTGTCGTTCAATGGTGTTCTCTTGGTGGTAACGGGTACCTGGCACTCTCCATATTAAAGTCCGGCGAGAATCAGACTTCAAACTAAACCTGGACTTGTCGGAAAACATCACACAAGACCACTGTTGTGGTGTCCACAATGCATGCTCTCTACTCCAGGTTAATCGCGACAGTGAGTCACATCTTTTTTTTAAGTGGCATCGATAAGTGGAACACATCTGACAGGCCTACGAGCATACAGACCAATGAGCCCTAAGCGTCTGTACACGGTCTGCATTGAAACTGTCGTACTAGTAGCTAAAGAGAGCTGACAAGCTGTGCTTCGTCTGTTTCTTTTGGCAGTAACTGCCAAATACTGGTCCACATTCGGCGTTGTAACTCGGCGGCGACCTGTGCTCTAACATCTACTCACATTACCATCATTTTGGAATCGTTGCCAAAGCCTGGAGATGACACTCTGGGCGATTCCAAGTTCCTCGGATACTTCTAGCTGGGTACGTCCACATTCCAGATGTTCAATATTTCTACCACGTAAAAAATCATCCAAATGCTTCCTTTGTGCCATAACTATGCGGTTATTGCACTGAAAGACTTTTAAAGCGCTTGTGAACAATTTTACTTCTTTGCCACCATTCCTTATATACCCTTCTCTTACACTCTCGTCATTGTGACGTACTATCCGCGCCATCTGGTGGTTTCCTGTAATTTGCATATTCTTCTTCAAGATGTGTGTGATAATTCTACAGGTGAAATTTTTATTTTATGTAGTATTTTAAATAAGAAAAAAATTTAGTATGATTGGGGGGGAAGTTAATTGAAATTGAAATCACGGATACAATAGTTTTAAAAAGAAAACTATTGCAAAAATATAGCTTCCTTCATTTTGTCTTTTCATTTTCTTCAGTTTCATTTTGTTCTTTTTACCAACCCGCGGCACGCGTGCCACAGTGTGGCACAACGGAATTGTATCAGTGGCATGCGAATGTTTAATGAAATTTTTTTTTAAAAAATTTGAAAAGATAATCAATAACCATTTTTTGACAATTTTATTTAAGTGGGTTGTCTCAGACAAAAATACTTCAAAATTTAGATCAAAATATAAGGTTGTAAATAAATCTTTTCTGCAATGAACATCATAAAATAAATATCACTCAAAACCAGGGAAGTCTTAAGGAATAAGTCAACTGGGCCCGGACCCAGGGCCTCGTTTTGTTCTCGACTCAGTCTTAATAAGATCGTGTGTGACCCGGATAATTTTAATGGTGAAATATTATTATCGTACATATTTTACAAAAACAGAAAATTTCAAACTACATGCCAACTGGGCAAAATGGCAAGTCTGCATTATTATGTGATGACAGTTGTCCATGTCTAGGCCTATGCTTAGTACCATAAACAATCCTTCAACTCATACAGTGAAAATGCGATCATCGGTCGAGTCGTTTTGTTCCTAGGTTTGCGAGATTGTGACTCGTGTACATTGATTTGTTTCAAATCATCATTTGTACGAGTATTTGACAATACATGCGGCCTATATTTAAAAATGAAATGTAGGGTCTACTTTTGTACAGGGGAATAGGGCCACAAAATGTCTTAAGACGTCCCTGCTCAAAACTAGCTAATGTGCACCTATAATAACGTAATTTTGTTACCATCTGTAAGAGCTAATCCTAATATAGACGACTTGGTAAAATAAGTTGTAATTCAAAAGCCATATTAAGTAAATACTGAGCATTTAATAATTTTTTTGAATTGAATCAAACTTCCTTTATTTGATTCAAAATACTCATTTTTATTTTGTACCTAACCTAACTGATCAAACTTGTAAAAGGTTTTTCAACAATAAAACCTAAATTTGCACTTTCACCTTATTTATTATGCTATTTTTAAAGTTCGACTATATAGACTTGTATTACAAAATATACTATTTCCGTACAAATCCCATAATAAGCTTATAAGTAAGAGTTTTCCAATTTTCCATATTTATTTGTTCGAAAAGTTTGAAGTGGCATGCATAACTATTTTTTTTTTTCATAAATAGTGGCACTTTTCTCCAAAAGGTTGGCCGCCCGCATTAAACTAATCATTCCATTATTCTTATAAATTTCTCTTGTCATTAAACTGTTTAAAAAATGATTTTGATGCAATTTAATACTGACAAACATCACAGCAAATTGTTTTGAATATACACTCATGGACAACAAAATTATCGCACCAAGAAATAATTGCGGGATCGTAACGAAACTTGGCATAAAGGTACATGTTGGAAAGATATGCAAATGATTAGAAATACAGCGTAATTGCGCATTACATATAGCCGATAGATGACGTTTAACGTCGTTCTCCGTGGAATATAAAACAGGTAACCAAAGCTTGTTTTAGTGTGTTGAATCATTTACAAAGCAAGAGCTGAGGTAGACATGCCATTACACTGTAATCGAAGACAATATGAGCAGCTGTCGGAGTTTGAGAGGGGGAGAATCATCGGTATGATGGAAGCTGAGTGGTCAGCTAGGCGAGTGGATCGTCAATTAGGCTGCTCTGATTCTGTTGTGAGGAGGTGTTGGGACCAGTGGATCCAAAAGATGTCATTTAGACGAAGACCTGGCTCATGACGCCCTCGACAGACCAGTCGTCGAGAAGACTGTCACATCGTATGAAATGCACGCGTACAGCCAACTGCTTCATCGGCCGCCTTCCAGGCACAGGTAGCACCTTCACTAGGGGCCCCCGTGTCTTCTCGAACCATAAGAAGGCGCCTGGCTGAAGGACATTTGGAATTTCGGCGCCCATTACGTGTGCTACCCTTGACGCCCACCCATCGATGCCTCCGTTCGGAGTGGTGCCGCGCTCGAGGAAACTGGACTGCAGCGGAATGGAACCAAGTCGACTTTAGTGACAAATCCAGATTTAATCTCAGCAATGATGACAATCGTGTTCGTGAGTGAAGACCCCGTGTTGAACGCCTCAATCTTGCCTTTCTTTTACAGCGACACACCGCTCCTGCAGCCGGTGTGATGGTATGAGGTGCCATTGCCTACAATACAAAGTCACCTCTAGTATTGATCCGTGGCACCATGACATCCCAGCGATATGTCCATGACATCCCTGCCACTCATGCAACGGCTCCCAGGAGCCATTTTTCAACAAGACAATGCTCGGCGTCACACAGCAAGGATGTCACAAGACTGTCTCCGCACTCTTACTACCCTTCCTTGGCCTGCCCGATCTCCATATTTGTCTCCAATTGAGCATATCTGGGATCATTTGGAACAGCTAGTTGGGCATCCCACGAATTTGAACGAACTAGAGATATGGTTACAGCAAATATGGAACGAAATGTCTCAAGACATCATACAAAGCTTGTATGTCTTAATGACCGATCGTATCGCACCGTTCATTCACGCTAGAGGGGTTTCAACAGGGTATTAAATCCTCCGTTCCTTTGCAATTTTTCCTGAATTAAATTAACCTTTTTATTTGATTTTCTTATCATTTACTTATATCAAAGTAATCATTACATATGTAAAATTTCGTTTCATTTTGATGACTCTTTCTTGGTGTGCTAATTTTTTTATACATGAGTGTATATAGAAATATTTTTCTTTACTAAATATATGATGAATAATTGCTAGATAATTTCTAAAATCCTAAAAGCCTTTAATGAAGAAAAAAAGTGTAGAGTCAAATTATTTCGAGTGTGCATATTTAGAACTGTTTAGCGCACTCGAATTAATTCAAGAGCACACGTTAAGGGTTTACATTGCATTATAAATCAAAACAGCGGCTACTAACGACTGACTGCGTAATTTTGAATCGTGGTTAAGTGACGATTACGACTCCTGAGCTGTAAACTTCCTCTCCGAACTTCCACACCACGCTAACGTGAGGACATTGAGCCTGGATAGATTTAACGTGCATCAACTCATCTACAGAGACAGGCTTTAGTGGCCCCAGGGCTCGAACACCGGACTTGTGTTCATGATCATGACCACCAGGCTAACGTGGCCACAAAAGAAAATAACAAGTTTGAAAAAAAGGTAATGAAGAAGTACATTTGAAGTAGTAACTTCAGATTTTAAAGAAAAACTAAAACATTAACATTTCTCCTAGGAATAATAGTTAATATACCTTTGTACCCTCTTAAAACCACTTTATTTAGTATATTTTAAAAAATGCTTCCCCTTTTAGAGAAACTTGCTATAACTATGTCAAATCACTTTCACTTTGCTCTAAGGGGATCCCCGAAATAATGCAATTTTATTTGATACACAAAAGTATTTATGGTTGAATCTAATATAATTTCCTATTGAATGGGTGAAACCATTTTTTCTATAATGTAAATTGTGTTTGGATGGGAGAAGTTTAGTTAATAAGAGTGTTTAAAACAGAGGTGTCTGAAATCTAAGGCACGTGGTACATATTTCTCCGTGGCAATCTACACTACTCTACAAATTTGTCAATTTTTGAGTGGATGGAAGTTGATAAATTTGTAATGGATCTTATATTCGACAAACATCTTCAAAATTATGGACCTTTACGGAACTACTGAACATTCTGAAAGATAATTCTTAAGATAAATTTACAGCTATTTTGTAAATTATTGAATGTCATTGCTGGGGAGATTTAATTGTTGAGAGAAAAAAGAAAATTTGATGTACTCCGCTTTCCATTTTTGGTTCTGCACATCAGAGTAAAAAATATTTCCTTATATTAAAAATATTCTGACTCCGCAAAGAAAATGTTTAACAACTGAATATTCAGAATCGTGTCCAATTGAAAGTCACGCATTATACTCCTGGTTTTTCGATTTGAAAGTAGAGCGATGAAGAGTTAGATTCGCATTAAAATTTATATTTATCTTTTTATTTAACTGTAATGAAGAGAAACACTTATATTTTACTGTCTATTTCTTATTTTCATAAATATGTTTAAAACACATACATAATATACGCGTGCATTAAAATTTTTTTTTAATATTTTTGTTGAAGAAATAGTAATATTTTATGTCGTTTATTTTTATGTTAAAATAGCTTTAAATTATGCAAAATTAATATATAATAAAATTGTATAGCTAAATTATTGACCTCTATTCTCTAATTCTCCATACATTATCGTTGGAATCGAAGGGTTTCAAAAATGTCCTATTGTGTCGCACGCTGCATGATACTGGTAGATTGGTTTGGCACACCTCAGCTTTAAGGTTGTCGACCTCTGATTAAAAATGTTGTGTTAAATAACCCCATTACATTTTAAAATTTTTGTAAGGGTACAAAAGGCATAAATATTTTAAACGCAGTAAGGTTTACGAGAAAGCAGTATATGAAATTGCCTATATATATATATATATATATATAAGGTACGAGTAATTTGGGGGGAGACGCCAGTTTGTTAATAGTACTTTAATGCGTCGATAGATGACAATTTTGAGCCACTTGTGTGAAGAGTCTGGTCCGACTTTGAGTGTGGCTTGTGAATTTATCTGAATAAATCGTGTTTAATCGGACTTATTTTTCGAACTTGTGAGCCTTTAAAGTGGGGAGTACAACTTTTATAATACTCCGTTCATCATATTTAAAGTTTATAAACGTACTTGTTATTTTAAATAAGATAATAGCAATGTGAGTGAGTTACACATAATGTTACACATACGATGCATGTAGAAACGGTCGTAACACTGCAGCAATAAGAAAATAAGCGTGTGTGGCCTCTGCCCTCTATACTTAGGGGAAGCTACCACATGGATCAGAAATAAATGAAATGAACTTGAAAAAATTTTTTTCATTTTATAACGCTGTATGTTATCTCGTATAAAATATAACTACAATTAATAATTATGTTGTGAGGAGGGCTGAAGTCGACTACTACTTCGGCCTGCTGTAGACCGTTCTGCAAGAAAATTCCTTTTGAGCAAACCCAATAACTTAGAAGAGTGTGGTCTTCAAGTGAATAATGTACCCGTAAAAGCTATCGCGAAGAAAGGATCGTGTAATATCCTCCACGCCACGACATGGGAGAGACTATAACTGTAGTGGCATGCTGCAATGCCGAAGGTAATTTTCTTCCTCTATATTGTATTTTTAAAGGTAAACGGAGAGAGAGAATTTCCTTAGGTATCAGTGGTGACAGTTTTGATGAGGATAATAATGAAGACTTTTGCGCTGTGTGTTAAGGGTACTTTTAAGCTGAAAAAAGATACAAGTGTGACTGGATTCAATGCATCAAATGCAACAAATGGTTGCACGAAGATTGCACTGAGTGAAATGTTGTGCAGGCTATCATTCGATCTTCCTCTGTACTGTTACTATTTTTCGAAAACTAATTATGAAAGAATTTTCTTTTGTTTTTCTATAGTTATTGTTTCTTCACAATTAATTTGGTAATGTTCGTTTATTTTTTCATTTACTGTAGTGTTGTTGCATCTTACTCCATGACTGGTGGCATCTTCCCCCATATATAGGGGGAAATATCACAGTTAAATGCATTTCCTTAACATTAAATTTCTTATTTATTTACATACTAAGAAGAGGATTAACTTGCATACATAAACAATTAAATATTGAAAAAGAAGGTGCATTTTTTCAGGGTCTTGTTATTTCAATTTCCAATGTACTAATCGAAAATTCCTTAAATGTGGCATCTTCCCCCAATTTACCTTATATATAAAGGAGTACGGTTGATTACCGTAGATATTGTCAGCTCGTGACAATGAATTGGAAATCAATTTCACAATTCGTTGTTATTAAAGTGTCTGAAAACTTACACGACTTATTTTTACATTTGTAATTTTTATATTTCTTACTGAAAACAACAATTGGAAGTGCAACACCTGTCAAAACTCCAGAGCCCTTTATGTTTGCTTCACAAGCTTATGCCTCATGTCTTATGCCTACACTGCCCTACCAAGTAAAAATGTCGTCCTTTGTTCGTCAAGATCATGGCATTGCAGATAGCATTTTCCATATATTCTAAATGTTAGTTTTTGAACTTCTACACCAATCTGTTAACTGTCTACACTCCTACAAAGGAGTCTGAATCTAAAACTATAAAAAATTCATACTATTTTCAACAAAGTCATTTACACCTTTTTTTTTATAATCTATGAATGCGTGAAACTATTACTTTGTTAGGTTGACTATTTAATATTAAGTACGAAAAAATTAACAATTTTCTAACTGAAATTTAAATTAAATATTTCTTTAACTGTTATCGATATGCTCATAACTTTTACATACCGTCATTTTAGCATCTCAGCTATGCTTCTATATAAAAATTTATTATATACTAAGCTGTACCCTGATACGCGATGCTGTGGCTCAGTACGGTTAAAAAAAGAAGGAATGAGAAAGCACACATTTCTAACATTGTCAACCATTTGCACTTCAGAACGATTCTTTGCATTTGCACTTACAGCATGATTCTTTTTCGAAAAAAATATGTATACATATGCATAAACAAAACTTTTCTAAACAGATTTCAGTTGTTAATGGTATACATCCGGGGTGGGCTAAAATCTTAGACGCGCATACTAAAAGAAACACAGGTGGTTACCAAGATAATGAAAACACCAGTGAATAAAACTCCAAAGCAAATTTGAGAGACGTTTTCAAGAATTTACTAGACTAGAATCCCACAAAAGTTTCATTCATGGGTTATTCATTTATCAATGTTGATGTGAAAAATATAACTAAATATATACTAGCTAGGAAAAGTCTGCGTTCACGTACTATTGCTTACATGAACAATGAAAAAAAGTTTAAAAACTAGAATTTAAAAATACATTTTAATTATATTTTATTTAATTCATTTTAATTATTCAGAATGACAAAAGTAAATTTGGTTTGCCTTCATAGATTTTAAAATAAAGACAGGTTTGTAACGATAATAACAAAAATCAAGTAGAAAAAGTCTGCGTTCACTGTTTTAGTAGTAACTATAAAAATTATTTAAAAAGAGAATAATGAGCTATTTAGTAGCTGGTTGGTTAATCTCATTATTTGTGAACTTCCTGAAGTCGTTTCGGCATTGAACTAGCAAATCTTGGGGGTTTCAGCACTTACCTTTTCCCATTGGTCCTTAAGAAGACTCTTCAGCATATCCTTGCTAGATACATTGTGTTGACGAATCCTGCGTTCCAGCAAATCTTGTGAAGGTCTCCTAGGACCTCACTTTGAGAACGAGAATAAATAGGAGTCATGTAAGAACCAGTAGCCATTTTTATAAACAACTTTCTTTATTTGGTTATCTTATCCAAATAGAATCAAAGACTTATTAACAAATTTGACTACTAATATTATGAGGTTTTAAAGGTAATATCCTTTAAGTTAACTTAATTAATTAATGATCCAATTAATTAATTTATTAAATAACGATCACGCAGAAATTACCACGATAAGAGATCCCAGAATTATATTTAATAATGTTCTTATTGAACATTTAACTTTAATCTCACTCCTAAAACTTTAATGAGACTTTAAACACAAAACAATATTTACCACTCGGAATCTCAATTCTTGAGATTAAATATCTCTAACAAAAAATCTTCAATTTAAATCCACGATATCTTTCTGCTTCAATCTCTATCTCCTACTGCTCTAACTTTACTATTTCGTTTGACTTAAATACTTAATCTAATCTGCATAACAAGGAATCCTGTCCGCTCTTTGGAGTTGATTGGAAATAGGTAGGGAATTAAATTTCCCTAAAAAGGTCGACTCAGAAGGTTAGTGATAAAGTTCCGTATAGATTCGTCACAATCTCATAGGTGTTCTGTAGGATTCAGATCAGATGACTGTGGGGTCATGTGCAGTTGATTTGGGACATTATTCATGAGCCAAAGTTTCACAATCTCAGCGGTGTACTTAGGATCGTTGTCGTGTTGAAAACGAAACGATTATCCTAAGCCGAGTTTGGTGGCACTTTCCTTTAAATTGTTTTTTAGGAGATCAAAGTATCATATTTGTTCATAATTGATTATACCTGTATATACTCGCAACTTGCCAACATCATTGCTCGTCATGCACCCCCACATCATGATTCCACCGCCTCCATGCTTTACCGTTGGTACTAAATGCTCTTTTTGAAGCGCTGTGCAAGGCTTTCTCCAGACTAATTTACAACCTTTTATGCCGAAGATACAAAATTTGTCCTCGTTAGAGAGTATCACAGTCCTCCAGAACTCAAGAAGCTTATGTATATGATTTTTTTCAAAAGCTATCCGCTTAAGCCGGTTGGTCATTGAAATATAAGGCTTTCTGCGAACCACTCGACTATGGAATCCGGCTTTTTTCAAGATTTTTCTTGCAGTATCCACCCAAATATTTTTGTTAAACTGCTTGTGAATGTCTGTTGCTATTTAAGTTGCGGACAAACACGGATTTTTTTTTTCATCATTGATGTCGTACTTCGTTTTTCTCTGATTGTGAGTTTAGATGGACGACTTAAAATAGGTTTGGATGTGTAAACTCTTGTAGATTTAAAGTTATAAATAATATGCTGGATAGATGGATACTGCCGTCCAACGGATCTGGCTCTATCCCGGCGACTTTTTCCATCTTTCCACATTTTCACATTGATTTTACGCTCACTGGTACTAATTTCCTTTTTATTTTCCATGTCCTTGAATTGCTTCGTATCTCACAAAAATGTCACCATTTTCTTAAGCTATTTTACTTGATAACTAAATGCGAAAACTCTGTTGCCTGTTAATACAAATTCCAAGAACCAAGAGTATTCAAATAGTGAACGCAGACTTTTTCTGTCTACTATTTGTGTATTTTGCTACAAAACTCTCGTTATCCCAAGTAGTTTTAATTAAAAATTAACGAATTCTTGCATGCTCAATATTTAAATAATAGTAAACAAATTCGTGAAATTTTGTTAGAAAAAAAATTATATTTCTATTAAATTTTACCTTTGCTATATGATTTCTTATGGGTGAACGCAGACTTTTTCTAGCAAGTGTATGTTACATGTTTTCTTTATCTCTAAAGGAAAATGAAGCTTTTCTCTTTCAAAAGGACGTAATTTGTAAAGAATAATTTAGGAATCTATTGGTCGCAGTAAAGTATCCCAATTTTAAAAAAATGGGGCAATTCATTTAGCTTCGTTCTTTCGCTCTACCTACCTGTGAGAATCTGTATTTTCAACGAAAAATATAATTAAGACAACATATTCCAGACACATTCACAGACGACCACTTAGAATCCAGTGTAAGAGATTAGCAGTTAGTAATAATATACCGAGGTATTCAAGATTGGGGCAGATAATACGAAGACTAAGTCGTCTATTGAGACTATAGCTATAAAAACTAATTTTAAGGGAAAATTACTTAATTTGTGATGTATTGTGAATTGTTTGAAAATGCATCATTTGATATTAAATTTATAGCTATAATTATTATGTTTGTATTTTGCGTTTTACTTAAAACGTAGTTTTAAACGTAGTTTTAAAAGAGTAAATTTTGTTTTTCTGCTGTAGTTATGTAGGTAAGTATACACATTCTGTATTTATTATTGTTGTAATTCAAATATTGTGTTCAGCTTTTTTTTTGCTTATCACAACTACGTCACATGGTGGACCGCGACACCTTCAAAATTTAAAAGTAGACCGTGCTATGTAAAAGTCTGCCCACCCCTGGTATACATGATTTATTATAGTTTGTTTTTGTCCTTATATTATGAAACTAAAACTATTTATGTTGTCTCCATAATAGAGGCTTAAACACATGGAATTGTTTTTTTGTCTGCGAAGAAGCTTTTGCAGTTTAAAAACAATGGACCTTTTATGCCAGTAGAAATTCCACAGAATCCATTCAATTCATCCTTGCCATCACCCATAAAAAACATTTGTAGGAATTTATGTTGACTACAAATGTTTTTTATGGGTGATATTATTGTTGTAATTCAAATATTGTGTTCAGCTTTTTTTTTGCTTATCACAACTACGTCACATGGTGGACCGCGACACCTTCAAAATTTAAAAGTAGACCATGCCATGTAAAAGTCTGCCCACTCCTGGTATACATGATTTATTATAGTTTGTTTTTGTCCTTATATTATGAAACTAAAACTATTTATGTTGTCTCCATAATAGAGGCTTAAACACATGGAATTGTTTTTTTGTCTGCGAAGAAGCTTTTGCAGTTTAAAAACAATGGACCTTTTATGCCAGTAGAAATTCCACAGAATCCATTCAATTCATCCTTGCCATCACCCATAAAAAACATTTGTAGGAATTTATGTTGACTATCTGTGAATAGAAGCAAGGAGCCAGTTTTATGAAAAATTTATCCTTTCATTTCGAAAGTTGGCACGAATTGCTACAATTTCTTTTTCAAACGATGTTTATTGGAAACGTGAATTATATTTCCTGATGTTAGATGGGAAATTCTTTGATTCCACAGTATATCTGGCAAGAAAAGCTTTTAATGTCTCTGGTCATTGTTCAAGTTGAGGCACTTTAATTTATAAGTGGTACAACACATCCATTTTGTTTCTCCAGTAAATTTCAGATCCTTGCAGTTAAGACACACTTCAGTCATTGTGCCAAAGAGATTATCCTGGCTCAAACTATAATTCTCAGCTGGGTTGTACCGAATGCAAGGTGATTGTAATTATGAATTGCTTTGCACAAAGTCATGTTTGATGCTGTTTCTCGTTGACATTTTTCAGTCATACGCAGCCTACTGTGTTCCTGTTGTTGAAAATAGAGCTGATCTGATGTTGGAAAATGCTAATGCTGTGCTCAGAAGCGTGCATCGCCAAGTCTGGCAGCACGTTGCTTGCTGCTACCTCAACGAGTATTTGAGCCATATTTGGTGTAGTTTGCTCGTTCGCAGATGCCTGTTCTTCTTTACTTTGATTTGCAATTACTCCTCACATTGCTTTTGCTAGGCGAGTATGACGACTTGGATTTTTTGCAATGCATTATTCTTATGTACTGAAACTAATTGAGTGCACTTAAAAAAAGTAAAGGTTAAAACAAAAACGCATGAAATTAAAAAAAAAATTGAATAAAAAAAAACAAGGATATAAAGAAGGGGAGAAAATGCAAACAAAATATTTTTCAAACAAAAATCAACCAACACAGCCCAATTTCTATGCAATGAGAAACAGAATATTTCATTTCATTCAAACAAATCATTCCAAAGAGATCAATTTCACTATATAATTTGAAGTCAAATAAACATTAATTGACAGAGATCAATTTCCGGCAATTGTACTGAGAAATAAGAAAAGCAGTTAAAAAACTAAATCAAAAGCAATGAAAAAACTCGCATAAAATCGACACTGCAATAAAAATGCAGATCGATAATCTACAACACCTCCAAAACAGAACACTCAGAACAATAGCAAGTGCACCTCGGTTCCTACCAAGATCAATTCTTCAGGAGGAACTTTGAGTTGAACTGATTCCACTCATCCATCCCCTACCATCACAACGTGACTATCAACACATAGAGCTAATTTAGAAATCTTCCCCCATCCACCCACCTTACGCCTCACAGAGCTACAACACTCCAAGCGAGCTTCTGAGGTTTCTTTGCAAACGAATGAACAAAACATACATCAACAACACCCATTCCACGAAAATGAACGTCAGATGAAGAACTCTTTTTTTTTCGTCCCTTGCCTGTTTCGCCGCGAGTGGAACTCCCCCCCTCCAATCTGACAATTAGCTGACGTGTCAGCTAATGACTAAAAAACTAGTTATCCGTACTGGTTCGCTTTACTCCCTCTCTTAGGTACAATTTAACTCTAGCAGAAGCCTTGAGCTCAGTGGCGCACACAAGGGGGGGTCCGATTGACTATAATTCTAAGTATATAGTACGTAAAATTTAATTAAGTATTTATTATTAATGATTAATTTTATTAATTAATGCTAACTATTGATTCAATAATTAGTTTTTTACTGTGTTTTGTTCCCAAAAAGTCGACAAAATAAAAAGGAGCATGATACAGGAATGGTGAACTTTCGACCCCGGACCCCCTCCCCAGCCTTGAAAAATCCCTGTGTGTGCTACTGCTTGAGCTTATAGGCCGGATCTTAGGCGCACAATATACGCCAAGTAGCTCAATATCAACGCAGTTAATAATTAATATGACTGCCTATGTTCAAAATGTCACCGA
The DNA here is from genome assembly GCA_019973935.1 of Trichonephila clavipes. Classification (NCBI taxonomy): domain Eukaryota; kingdom Metazoa; phylum Arthropoda; class Arachnida; order Araneae; family Nephilidae; genus Trichonephila; species Trichonephila clavipes. Next base: position 154,099 of record BMAU01021352.1, on the reverse strand, counting down.
TAATTAAACCATATAATTAATGACACGAGTTGCACTTTACAACTAAATTAAATTTGTGTATTGTTTTCAATTAGAAATTGGCTGCCTGCTTTCCTTCATTTCCAACAGAGTTAGAGTAGAAACATAAATGACACAGCTGAAGATATTTTTTGTTGAATAAGCAAGGAAAATTTAAATATGAACATAGATTTCACACAGGAGAAATCTACGACAAAGCCTTGATAAGAATGGCATTTGCAATCATTATCAACAAAGTTCAGGGTCTAGCTTTTAAAACTAAGCAGCTTAGGTCTAGACATGGATTGCTCCTAACATTGACAATTATTTGTTGTGTTCTAGAGTATTCGGTGATGGAAAGGATGAAATGAATGCATTCTGCCGAATTAATACCGGGACAAAAGGGTCCATTGCTTCTAAGCCGCAAGAGCTTCTTCCATGAAAAAAAGACAATTTAATGCACATTGAGGTCTTCACTATTGAGACAATGTAAATAATTTTAGGTTTATAACATAAGGACAAAAACAAACCGTTATAACTTCAAGAGTATTCCGTTGACAAATAAAAAAATGAGATCAGTTAGAAAAGTTCAGTTTATGCATATATAGTTATATATATTTTTTAATAAAAAAATCATACCTCAAGTGCAAATGGTAAAATATATAAGAAATGTATGCGTTCTCATTCCTTTTTTTTTAAAACCAGACTGAGCCACAAGAACGTGCGGCAGTGTACAGCTCGTTTTTTTTTATATATATATAAAAATTGATACCTTAAGTGCAAATGTTTAAAGATATTAGAAATGTGTGCTTTCTCTTTTCACCCAGACTGAGCCACAGCAACGCGTGTGACTCGATATACAGCTAGTTATAACAAACTTAAATCTTTAAAAGCTATCAAAAACAAAATAAGGTTCAATATTTTGATGAAAAAACCTTAAACAGTTCCAAACTAACACAAAATATACAACAGAAAATCCTAATTTAGCCATTTGTATTTTCAGAGTAACATCAAATGAAATTTTGAAATCCCACCGAATAGATCCTTTTTAATCAGTCAAATATCAGTCTTTTTACACAAACTTTTGTTCTAGCACGAATTCCTCTTTTTTTTTTTTCATTCTAATTTTAATCAGAAGATGATCGGTTTTGCCCACTTATATGTGAATGACTTGATCTACTTTTCACGTGACTTTTTTACTTTATATTCTAGAGTTTCGGAAAATACCTGATTTTTATATAATTACTTTTTCCTTTATTTTGTTGTAGTCTCTCTCTCTCTCTCTCTCGCAGTACCACTTCGTTCTTCAGTATAATTGCATTTTGTATTAAAGTGTTCATTTTGAAGGATGCAATAATTTGAATAAATTTCTAGAAGTTGATGTTGAAGTTAATTTTTTTTAATTCAATGATGATTTTTCCAGTATTATCATGGTATTAGAGCAGCACATAATGCAATTGTTTCAATGTAAGCCCATGGAAGAAAGAAATTTGACTGTTGTGGAAGCATGGAGAAAGTTAATGAATATGGATTACATTACACATGCTTCTTTCGCTAGTAAACAGTTGTGCTAATCGATTTTGAATGCTCGTTGGAGAAAGTGTTTCCCAGTATGCATCAAAGTGGAAATATCGTACAAAAATTAGCTGTTTGGTCTGAAGTTATAACTCTATCAAATGAAACTGGTGGCGAAGGTTTTAATTACATGCAAAACAATAATTTTAATTTTTTCTGTAATAAAAATGAATTGTTTTTGTTTTATAAATATGTAACATGGATTTCATTATTAAATTTTTTACACGGTTTTCTAAGGAACAAATTTACCGTGGCAAAAAAAAAAAAAAAAAAAAAAAAAAAAAAACACAGTTGGGTGTACTAACGTTAATTAATGTAAAAAGATTTGAGCTGACTTTATCGATCTGAAGGCATAAGTAAAAAAATTCCTACAATCTTTGCTTACTAAACAGACAAATCAATTTAGCATATAATTACCTGAAAAATACGCTTATAATATATAAACAAAACTGTAAACATTGGATGACGAAAGCCTATCAAAATATTACAATGAACTTAAATCTTAAAAAGCTATTGAAAACAAAATAAGGTTCAATATTTTGATTTTTTTTTAATTGAGAACATTTATAACCCCGTGCACCAGAAAGTATTACACGAGAGCTTGCATAGAAATAAGCGTGAAGCACACATCACAAATAAGAAAAGGATTACAACACAAACATTCTTGTCTTAGCCGGGATTCAAACCCAGACCCGACGGAACCGCAGACAGTTTCACTAACCACTATGCCAGATGGGCGACTAATATTTTGATTAAGGGGTGTTGGAAAGCTAAAATCTTATTTTTTTGACAATTTGAGATTTTTACATTTTCAATCTGTATAGATTTAAACCTTTCTAAAAATACCTTACTTTAACCTCTAGGGTATTTAGAAACCCTTAAAACGTATTTTTAAATAGTCATTGAATTTGGGCCACGCCCATTTTAATGGCGAAAATTGTAAACAAATTACTTTGTTTTTGCTTAAAAGTGTAACGATTAATATAAACCAAAACATGTATCTTTTATTTTAAATTGAGCCTTTTATTTTTTTATTTCCTAGTCGATTAGAAGTCTCACTGTATACATTAAAATCAATTTATCTCAAAATGTAAATTTTAATGTGCGATGTACCTTTTCTGAGAAACTACTGTTCACAGGTATGTAAATTTTTTATGAATTATTTATAATGATGTCTAATATATACTAAAATGAGCTTTTTGTAAAAAACTCAAAAATTTAATTTTACAAATTTTTTAAGTAAAAAATGGGTCAAATTTCGCGATGTTTGATAAAATATTTCATAATTTATTAAAAAATTCAAAATTAGCTAAAAGCTCATTTTAGTATAATGAGAGAGGGGTACTTTAATAATATGAAAAATTTCAAGCATGTACATAAAACAGATTTTGAGAAAAGGTACATCGAAAACAGCCAATTTAACATTGTAAGTATAGAGAGAAAGAGAGAGGTTTCCAACTCCCCTTAAATCACCATAAACACTTCCAGGCAAACCCATAATGCATGTCGGAAAATCTTAATTTTGCCATTTGTATTTCATTAGTAACATCAAATAATGTTTAAAAATTACCTAAAACATAGAAAAAAAACATATAAAATTCAGCCAATTAACTTCGCCAAATTTCGACGTAACCAAGAGTAGAAAAATTTTGTGTTCCAACATGTACGGAACAATTTCTTGTTATATGCATATCACAGCATTTGGCAACGTCGTTTGATTTGAGATAAATGTTCGACAAGGATTTAATTTAGGAATACTGGAGAAATATAAAATAGCCGGATTTTTTTTTAATCGGTAAGCTACTGGTTTGTGGAGTGATTTTGAAATCACACCAAATAGACCTTTCAGGGCCTATGTTATGTTATCATCATAACTTTTAGAATTTTTCACTATTTAGCAGATAAATCAGTAGCCTACACAGAAGTCAAATACAATTATAATCTTCATTAGATACAGAGATAAACAATTTTGGCTTAAAATTACAGAAAAAATGCGTCGTAATGTATAAACAAAATCGTAAACATTGCACGAGAATATTATCAAAATGTTGCCAAAACTAAGTTGGTTTGAGTTGTTTGAAGAATAATCATTAAAAAAAGGATTTATTTGAAAAATAATCTTAATTAAGTATCAAAAAACAGAAAAATTGGATAAATATTCCTACCGATAAACATAACTCTTGTAAAAATATGTAATAACCTTGAAAAACTGCGTGTAAAGTATAAATTTTGGCATTTAGTGGCAGACGTGACATTACATGTCGTCATAACACCAGAAAATCACTTAAAAATTAAATTTTAAAAAATTTAGAAAGAATTACGAAGTAACAAGTACATAAAAACCCGTCCGAATTCATACGCAACGTTTTGTCAAAATTTCAGAGGGAATGGTTCAGTAGTTTCGGAGGTTAGCGGCTTTGAACAAACACACATTACATTTTAATTTATATAGATTCATCTAATGTTTATGTCATATTTTTTGCTCATAACATGCAGTTTTCAATCAAATTTTATGAAATTTGAGGAATACATGAAAAAATATTAGAAGTTGAATGTATTAAAAATTGAATCTAATATTTTAAATATCCAAAGAATTATTAGTATTTATGGTAAATATTTTTCAACTGCGTATGCGAGATACATAAATATCTCTTTCGAAATTCAAATGCAGAATTTCAGTGCAGCTCATATAAAATTCCTAGCAGGGCCGATCCTAGCCGGTGTGCAGCGCGCGCACTGCACGAGGACGGCAAAAACAAGGGGCGGCCGCATATAGTACTATCAATCAAGCAAAATTTTGTACAGTTTCTCAAAATAATGCTTATAATAAGTCGAATAAATATGCTGAATTTTAAATAGTTATTGAAAAATCAAAAAATATGTCTAGATTTCCCGATAGATAGCATAGTTTAAGAAGAATAGAATGCTAATGCACAGTGTATTTTTTTATGAGTATTTTCTTATATAGACCTTGAAAACTATACGCACAAACTAAGAAAGGTGATAGAGAACCGCCCTATTTTTGCAGTGGAAATCGGACTAATAATATAATAATAAAAAAAAGAGTCTATTTTTTGTTTATTTGTTTAATACTGAACAGTTAGAAATTTAAGAATTTTTATGAATTTTTTCTAGGAGTAAATGTAGTTATTGAAAGCATCATCCAAGAACATTGTCCCGTGCATGGTACAGTCAAGAGATGAATTGTGCACGCTTTTCGTAGATTCATATTTTGCAGTTAAGTATAGTTTAAACAAAGTAATTTAAGTCTCAAAATGTAATCGATAAACAAAATTCCCATAAGAAAAATTCATAGTGGAGGAAAACTACCAGGGATAGAAACTTATCTATAAGTGAATTAGAAAAAATAATTTAGACTAACAAGTATGTGATGTCACTTCAAAACGGTTTCAAAATAAGCATAGAAAAACTGTTACAGCATAAATACCTATACTTACAAGCTTTTAAAGTAACTATAATTAAAAAGTTTCATTCAGTTAGCTATAAATATTACAATAGTTATGTTAGGTAACTACTATAATTTTTTTTTAAAAAAATATCTTTCATGTACAGTGAAAATCGCTTAACTCGAAACTGATGGGACTGAAATATTTTTTCATGTTGAAAGAGTTTCGTGTTATTGCCAAAAAAAAAACAATGTATCAACAATATATATTAAGTTTATTAAAGTTTATTTTATTGAAATAGGCATGCATCAATGCATATATTTAACGCAAGACTTTTTTTTTGAAAAACAAAACATTATTTGAGTTTTGGGAAAAATAATTTTTTTTTTGCATCGTTTTCTCTAGCATCAGATTGTTAACAAATTGTTCGACATTGTCCATTTTGTTATTCATTTCATCACTGGAATGTGCATCTGCGCATACTTTTCATGACGTTCCTCATTTCGGATGTTATGGGAACAGGAGCTGCATTATTCATTTTTTTCGTCGGAATCTGCATCAAAAATATTTTTTGAACTTTGAACAAGCTAAAAAATGTCTTTGTCTGCCAAAATTGGGGCTGTACACACAATATCATCTACTACAATGATTTCTCCCGATAATACAATAGACCAAATAATCCAAACCGGCTGGTATTTTTCGTATTTTGTGCAATCCCAGAAGGGAAATCTTTTCGTGAAAGCAATTTTCGTTTCGTGTTAATAGAAAAAAAAAATGCGTGGAAATACGTAGGAGTTTGTCGGGACCGTTGCATTATTTTGTCTTAAGTGTTTTCGCGTTAAACGCATTTCACTATACGTTTTAAAATCTGTTTTGCTCTAACTTTCATGTGAACGTTACTTAAAAGCAATCTTAATCTAATCTATCAGTCCTCCCCCCTCCGCCACTCTAATCGGTTTATACATAAATCGAACAAAACTGATTTTAGAAGCACAATAATTTTTTCGGGCTGAGAAAATTAGTTTTGCTCGAAAAGCAAATCGAAAAACCTGACGTTCTCACGAGCCCTTTTGTTTGAGAGATTCTCAAAAAAATTTCTAAAAATCAAAATTTAAAATAGACAATGGATCGGGACAGACAACGCGTTTCCCAGAATGAAAACAATCGCAAACCTCCCACGTGGCAAAGAAAGAATTACCTGACTGGTCATGGTGGTTGATCTTTCACTCGAGAATAATTTGAATCAACTCACCCATACACTTACGGTCGGCACATATATTCACATTAAGCAGAAAATATCCCGATGAATTCAACCACTTGTGAAATTACAGGTTTACGCTCGAATAATTTTTGTAAGCAATGTCGTTTTCTTTTTATGATGAGTGAACTCTTGTAGTGTTTGTTTTAAATTTTAACCCCGATTGTGAGAAAAAGATGCGAGTGAACCAGGTTTGTTTACTTAGTTCAACCGATCTTTTTGACAGTGATAAATTACTATAAAATGCTCCTTTTTTTTTTTTCAATGATCGTAATAATGTTCACATTAAAAAAAATTTTTTTTTTCTTTTCCTTACAATAAGTTTCCTTTTTTAAATTTATTTTATGAATTGCTATACGGAACGCTGCTTATATTCTCCAGAATAATGGAGTATCGTATTCAGAGAAATTTAAGACTAAGAAAAAAGGTTCCGCATGAATGACACGTTTATATCCGCAGAAAATTCCGCGTACATTCAGTCTTCTAAGAAAGCCAATACTCGGAATTTTCGGGGTGGTGTACCACCCCGAAAATTCCTAGTACATTCAGTCTTCTCAGAAAGCCAGAAAAAGTTATTTTGCAGTTAACTATTAGGTAATCTTTGTAAATCTTTGTAAAGTTATTTTGCAGTTAACTATTAGGTAATCTTTGTAAATCTTTGAAAGGTATGGGAGAAATGAAAGGAAGACTAACCATATTCAAAATAACTCAATTTATTTACAATACCAACTACACAAATTAAACTAACCAAAGTTAAGCGATGCACCCAATTATCAAGTATGGAGAGCAATTAACGAGGAATGCGAGATATGAGAAGATTTTAAATAATTAGAACACACTTACGTCTATTCAACGTTTTTTACCTTTTTTTACCTCCTAGGTATCTAATCTAGCTTAATTCTAAAGTGGCAGATCGTCAACTTAGATACTAAAATTATCAGCAACCTAATATCTACTTCTCATTTCAAGTTTAATTAATTCCTGCTTTCGTTAGCAGTCTACCCTATCTCTCTTTTCTAACCTGAAAGTTTTAACTTTATACACAAGTCTTAATTTGCTCGGTCACTTCTTCGGGGAAGAAAGCTTTATATAATATAATAATTTTTAAAGACCCAATATTTCCCAAGAGGATTAGTATTTAAGAGAACACGCACATGGATAGACCCGTCACCACTTTGTATAATAACTGATTTACACATACTTTCCGTTACACGAGGCCGTATAGGGCAGTGATGCACGTTAAATCTGTCGAGAGCTGAAACGTCCTCTCGTTGGTGTGGTGTGGTAGTTAGGAGACGGGGGTGCCAGCTCAGGTATCGTCCATGTCACTTGACCATGGTTCAACATTACGTGGTCCGTCACCAAAAACCCTCGTGTACAGTGCGATGTTAATATTCACTCACTCACCCGTTGCACGAGATTTATGGTTTAGTACTTTTTTTATTATTAAATTATATTTTCTGAGTCAATACAGTTATTTTATATTTCTAATTATAAAATGTCTAGATTTAGTTCAAAGGTAGTATTCTTGTTTGTTTATTATATAATTAAAGTATTTTGTCGCTATTATGACCTATACGCTGGCCCCAAAAAATGTTTTACTTTAATACGGGTTGTAGCGAATTATAAACGAAGCAATGTCCATAATTATATCGAAACGAAAGGAGTGTGTATCCGGGCGAATTAGTTAGACAGTCCACAATAATGAGATAATTTAGGTATAGTAATGTTTAATTAGATACGAATTGCCGCGATGCGGCTTACATTCTACGATACAAGTTACACACACTAACGATCTTTACAATTTTAATACAGATGTGCGCACACCAGCGCCCTCGCGTGGTCACTATTTCGGCACACGGGTAGATGAGCTTATAGTTTCAAAGTTAAGTATTAGTCAAAATATGAAAAATTCTCTAGAGGGGCGGCACATTTGGTCTTTGCACGAAGGCGGTCGACACCCTAGCATCGGCTCTCATTCCTAGTTTTGTAGGGTTAAGATTTCAAAAATGTTCAAATTTTAATTACTTGTTCTTCAGTCAACCTCTAATAGAACATAAATGGTGTGGGATTCTGCATAGATAGATATTTTTCTAACTTGAATTTAAAATGGATCTTTAAATTTATTTATATGCGCAAGTGTCAACTGTAAATTTGTCTAGATGCTTTTGATTACACTTTATTCGAAGATTCAAGTTTAAAATTATCAGCTTGTGGACCACGTTCTCTTTGAAGGAAACTGAAGTTCAGACATTTGAAATTGATCTATAATTAGTTACCTAAACAATACAATACTAGAGACTGTATGCTAGATGCCCTGAACACCTGGCTTTGAAATTATGAATAACTAAAGGATTTAAATAAGTTACTTTTTTCGTTGTTATTTTTATCAATGCATAAGAAATTTTACAAGTAATGTAATACAGAAGCTTAAAAATTATTCATGTTTAGAAGTTCGAAAGTTTAAAAGATTTCGAGCCTTTATTTATTTATTTTGTTTATTTCTGACACTTAACAAAATGATCCCTTTAAAAAAACACCTGGAAGTAATGATTAAAATAACAAAAATGAAGCAATAAATTATCCTCGTTGTTTTAATACATACTTTGAATTTAAATGCAGACAGTGGCGCACACAGGGGGTGCTGGGGTCCAGACCCCCCCAAAGCCCTTGATTTTTTTCCCGATTGATTATAATTCTAATTATATAGTACGTAAAATTAATTAATTACTTGCTATTAATAATTAATTTTATTAATTAATGCTAATTATTTATTCAAAAACTAGTTTTTTACTGTGTTTTGTTCCCGAAAATCGACAAAATCAAACGGAGCATGATACAAGAATGGTAAACTTTCGACCCCGGACCCCCTCCTTGAAAAATTCCTGTGTGCGCTACTGAATGCAGATATATCATAGGTATTTTTTAGAGATTTAGAGATACATTATAAGAACTTAATTCCATTTCAGAATTTTAAGGTAAAGAAAAAAATGTGATTTTACCTAGCTTCTCCCCTCCCCCTTCCCAATTCGTTGAATTTCAAATTGATATTAAATCAAAAGTGAGTTTATAATCTATATTATTTATGCAATAGAACTTTTCAAAGGTTTTAAAAAAAATTTTATCGTGAAAACTACATTAAAAAAATTATTTAATTCAAACGCAATAAAATCTAAAGACCGTTCTCCAAATTTTCAAATCTTTATCCAACAGATGGCGTTGCATGCAACTCGGATGACGTTAACGGGGGCATATTTGTTATCTGGTGGCTTTTGATCACTATAGCAATGAGGTGTGGTTAAGAAAATGACTGACAGATGTACCCGTTTTTAGTACGCATGCGCTGTTTAAAGAAACGTGGTTGAGGGCAACGGGGAGGAGTCGGTGAACGGGCTGGAAAGGAGGAAGGACAAAAGTTTTGTAAAGAGTGATAACGTACAGAGAGAGAGAGCGATAAAAAAAACCCCTTTATATATATATTTATAATTTTTAATCTAGCGTCCTTCATTGCATGATCTTTTTACTGCCTATGTGTTTTTTTCGAATGTTATTGATGAATGTTTATCTCTTGTTTGTAGAGAATTAGACTGTATATATATATATATATATATATATATATATATATATATATATATATATATATCAGTAGCGCACACAGGAATTTTCAAGGGGGGTCCAGGGTCGAAAGTCCACCATTCTTGTATCACGCTCTTTTTGATTTTGTCGATTTACCGGAACAAAAACAGTAAAAACTAATTATTGAATAAATAATCAGCATTAATTAATAAAATTAATCTAATTAATAACAAATATTTAATTAAATTTTATATACTATATACTTAGAATTATAATCAACCGGAAAAAATCAAGAGCTTTGGGGGGACCCCAGAATACCCTCCCCTTATGTGCGCCCCTGATATATATATATATATATATATATATATATATATATATATATATATTGTTGATGTCTTTCAAATGGTTTTATTTTAACAATATTTATAAAACAATATCGCTAACATTGAGCGAATGGCCCGCACAGCCTCTTTCAATTTCTTGTTTTTACATTATCAGAAAACATTATATATAAAAAGTATCGCTAACATAGAGCGAATGGCTCGTACAGCCTCCTTCCAATCGTTGTTTACTTCTCCCGCGTAAACAATAGTACACACCTTATAATTTAAATAGCGCCATCTAGTGGTGTACATGAACCCTAACATACTCCCCCCCATCAAGAAGTTATTCTTGATGTAGAGGAAGTTTACAAAGCTTATGAATTGGTCTTTTAAATCTACCTTTAACAGTTCTAAGAGTTACTACTCTTACAACACCATCCTTACCTGGATGCGTTTCAATTACTTTACCTAAAGGCCAGGTGGCTGGAGGAATGTTATCCTCCTTAATAATTACAATTTCTCCAACCTTAAAATTATGGTTAGAGATTTCCATTTAGTTCTGTTTTGCAAATTACTCAGATAATCCATTTTCCACTTTCTCCAAAAACCTAACTTCATTTTTTGGACAATATCCCAACGGGAGCGAAGAGAAAGTTTATCATCATTGGTATGCTCAGGGGAAGAGGTAATAACCTCACCTATGAGAAAATGAGAAGGAGTTAAAATATTTAAACTGTCTGGATCATTGTCACACTCCAAAGAGACTAGAGGTCTTGAGTTCAGAATTGCCTCTACTTGTGTTAACAAAGTGCTGAACTCCTCAAAAGTTAAATTTGTGTTTCCAATGACCCTTTTAAATGGTACTTAATACTCTTAACTCCTGCTTCCCATAATCCTCCAAAATGAGGACTCACTGGAGGGCTAAAATGCCACTCTATATTCATTTGAGATAGAAAATAGCAAAATTGTTCATTTTCATTAAGTTTTGATACAAATTTAAATATTTCTAGCAATTTTCTTCTGGCACCAACAAAAGTGGTACCATTATCACAATAAATGTGCTTAGGTGCTCCTCTTCTAGCACAAAAGCGTTTCAATGAGGCAATAAAAGCCTCAGAAGTGAGATCACTCACTAGTTCTAAATGTAGAGCTTTGGTAACAAAACATACAAAAAGAGCTATATATCCCTTAGTAGTCTTTGCTCCTCTACCTCTATATCTTAAAATATTGATGGGGCCAGCATAATCTACGCCACAAACAGAAAATGGCCTACTGGGAGTAACCCTATGAGTTGGTAGATCACCCATTAATTGCTTGGATGTAGTTGCTCGATACCTACAACATATTATACATTTATGAATACATTTTTTACAATATTTTTTAAACCAATAATCCAATAAGTTTGCTTAATAATACCTAATAATACAGTACATCCAGCATGCAAATATAAAATATGATACATATTTACAATTAATTTACAAATTTCATGCTGATTTGGCAAGATGATTGGGTGCTTAGCATCATATTGGAGTGTCGAATTTCGAAGTCGACCTCTACTCGAATTAAACCGTCTTTGTCAATGAAAGGACAAAGAGCAGATAGTATACTTTTTTTTTTACTACAGGCTTATTAGCTTTAATACAACTGATTTCCTCTTTAAAGAATAAATTTTGTATATACAAGAAAATTTTATTACTTGCCTGCCTCCTTTCATATGTGGTTAAAGGAGGGACATGGTATTTACCCTTGGAATCTAAATTTTTCATCTTGCCAACTCTAGCTTTACAATTTGTGATGTATCTAAAACAGAATGCAAAAATATCAATTATCTTAGTAAATGATGAAAATTTTAAAAATAAATAGTCAATCAAGTCACAGTTGACAGCCACAGGGAAGCTAAAAGCTGTTCGTTTTCTTTCCTTTGACACTGAACTAGTCTGATCATTTCTCTTGGGTTGCTTAGGCCAAGAGTCCATCTCACAGGAAAGCCATTGAGGGCCTTCCCACCATAGAACACATGTGGGAAGTTCTTTAGGTGATAAACCTCTGCATGCAATGTCAGCTGGATTCATCTTGGTGGGCACGTAACGCCAACTATCTGCTGGAACCAAGTCCAAAATTTCGGATGTTCTATTGGCAATGTAAGGTTTCCAGTTCCTTGGATGAGAAGACAGCCAAGATAGAACCACTTGGGAATCAGTCCATGCATAGAAGTGAACATCATATTCCTTTAAGATGTTCTTGCAGGTTGCATAAAGGCGTGCAAGTAACAGTGCACCGTTGAGCTCCAATCTTGGAATTGATACTGACTTTAGAGGTGCCACCCTTGATTTAGCCACCAAAAGAGTCACCTTGGTATTACCATCGGCTTGCGGCTGCACAGCATAGATGACCGATGCATAGGCCAACTCAGACGCATCACAAAAACCATGCAGAATTATTTGTTGGCTAGTAGTGTGGATCCACCTGGGAATGTGGATTGAACAAACTTGTTCAAACTCCTTCTGGAATGTTTTCCAATTTGTTGCAAGCGCTTCTGGAAGAGGACTGTCCCAATCTAATTTCAACAGCCATAACTGTTGATAAAAATCTTAATAGACACGGTACAGGGAGTCAGGAAACCGAGAGGATCGAACAATCTTGCCGATTGTGACAGGAAAGAACGTTTAGTGATATTGTCCGGAAAATTTACTTTTAAATTGAAAATGAAGATATCCTTCATAGAATTCCAGGTAAGTCCTAGGGCCTTGGAGCATTCATCAGGATGGATTTCCAAATTGGAACTATCTCCTACCCAGTTTGAGGAAATACGGGAAAGTACTTCTGATGAATTGGACCGCCACTTCCTTAAATGAAATCCTCTTGCTTCTAGTATGTTAGAAAGTGTTTTTTTATCAAGGAAATTGCTTCCTCACTCGAAGGGGCTCCTGCCATTAAGTCATCGATGTAGAAAGATTCCTTTATAAGGGATGAAACAGCAGAATCATCTCTTTCAAGATCTAACCCCGTTTGAAACAAGCAGCGAGTAGCTAAATACGGTGCTGATGCTGTACCGTATGTTACCGTACACAGTTTATATTCCCGTATGGGAGAGTCCTTTGATTCTCTCCACACAATGCGCTGAAATTTTTGATCTTCTTGATCAATTAGTATTTGTCTATACATCTGTTGGATGTCAGCGGAAAAAGCAATTTCATTCAATCTAAATTTCACTAAAATCGTGAAGAGGTCAGGCTGTAACATTTTACCTATTCCCAAAATTGAATTAAGAGAATTTCCATTTGAAGGTTTACAAGTGCCATCAAATACAACACGTAATTTCGTTGAAACACTGTCACCTTTCATAACAGCATGATGAGGAAGAAAATAAATTTTTGGGTCCATAGATTTCTCATTGTTTTCCACGGGCATCATATGCCCCAATGATTCGTATTCTATCATAAACTTTTTATACTGCCTTTCAAAGTCCTTATCTACTTGAAATCTTCTCTCCATTGCAAGCAACCGAGAAATTGCTATTCCTTTAGTGTTACCCAACCGTGAGGTGTCTCTGTATATCGGTAATTTTACTACAAATCTACCCTCATCATTATATTTAAAATTTGATTTAAAATGGTTTTCACAAAATTGTTCCTCATCGGATAGAAATTGTTTTTTAACGGATAATTCCTCCGTTTCCCAAAATCTCTGAAGAAGCGAATCAGTATTTAATTCGTTTGCAGTACTTAAAAATGAGAATATAACTCATGTGGTTCCTTATTTTTAACATTAAGTTTTCCTGCAACAACCCATCCAAACATAGTTCTTTGTGCAATGGGTTCATTTTTAGAACCAACAATTTTTCCACTGCGAAGAATATCAAAAAACAATCAGATCCTAAAATTATATCACATTCTTTAGGACTCATAAATTCCTCATCTGAAAGAGGAATCGATTTCAAGTAATCTAAATCCTTCACATCCAAAAACTCCGAAGGAATTTGTGAAGTAACTTTATTTAAAATGAAAGCGTTCACTTCCAAACGCTCATTCGAAGACTGTGATCCGATAACCAAATCAACGCAGCCTTTAGTTTGACCTGCAGTAACCCCCGCGATCCCACGAAGAGAAATTTTACTGCTTTTTCTTTTTAATCCTAAAATATTTACAACTCTTTCTGAGATAAAACAACATTCAGACCCAGAATCTAATAATGCTCTGCAGATAAATGATTCATTAGAATTATTATTATAAAATATCTTTACTTTTGCTGTGGGCAGAAAAGAAAGATTTAATTCACTGTTCACCGAAGCCCCAGAATAAATCTCCGATTCTCCCGCTTGACCTTTGAACTCACTCGCTTTGTTGCGAGTCTCTGCGCTAGTTCCCTCCCTCTGTGAAGTTTCATTCCCCTGTAAAGAATTTGTAAACAACGCGTTTCCGTTGGGCCTTTTTCATGTAAAAGAGTATTGTGGAACTTAGAAGAGCATAGAGAACATTTTAAATGGTTATTTGGGCAAGATTTATATTTATGATTATTTAAACATAAAAAGCACAATGAAAAACGTTTTACAAAATTTTTTCTACAATTAACATCCATGCTCTTAAATTGAATACACTTAAATAAAGGGTGTGTTCCTTTACATTTCAAACATTTTAAGACCTTATCATTTTCTATATTAGAATTTGCATAATTACTTCTTATCGGAATTTTACATTCAGATTCATTATTTGACATTAATTCTAAAGAAGAACACCTCACGTTTAGGAAATCAAGGAAAGCTTTCATGTTTGGAAATTCTTCTTCAGATGATTTAATAGCCCATAAACGTCTACTTTCTGGATCAATTTTTTGTAATAATAAATAAATTAACCAGCAGTCTTTACTAGAAGCTTGCTCACCTAAAGCATTAAGCCCTCTTAGGCATTCATCACTCGTGTCCAATAATTTACGCAAATTAAAACAATTAGCTTCGGAAATAGGTTTTTGATCCAAAAACGTTTTAATTAATGACTGAACAATTTGTTTTTTGTTGTCATACCTATCTAACAATTTTGCCAAGCTTCTTCATACGAATCATTAGATATAGGCATATGCTTAATTAACGAAGCTGGCTCATTAGTAAGTAGACCTTTCAAATACTGGAATTTTTCAACGTTCGATATTGACACTTGTGAATGCACAGTAGAAACAAATAAATCTTTAAAATTTATCCAGTCCTTAAAATGACCATTAAACTGTGGTATACTCAATTTTGGTAACCTAAAATTACTAACATTTGAGTTCGAAGTAATTGAACTCGCTACTGAATTTTGTGTTCTACCTTGATTCTGAACATTTAATTCATCTAATTTATCATTAAATTTAGCATTCAAATAAAAGTATCTCTCTTCGAACTCTTGGAGTTCAGATTCCTCTAAACTCAAATTCGAATCTAATCGTTCGAATTCTTTGAATAAGTCATCCAATCTGGATAACCGAATAGAAATTTCATTTCGAGTATTTATCTCATCAAAAGTATTTTCTAGCCTGGTCAAAGATGCCTTTACACGACCTCTGGCTGCTCGAATTTCAGCCATTTGAGCTTTCTCTGTTTCACTCATATAAAAAATTTATTCACCAAAATATCCAAATCAATAATAAAAAATATGCAGTAAAATCATGAAATCAAAAACAATTTGGTTCATTCATTCAAATTAGTTCTATGCACAATAAGTCCTAATAACAGTTTCAAATGTCAAAAATATTATTCAAAATGACTTATCTCTTTGCATCTCGTCCTGGTGCCTCCAATTTTTATGTTGATGTCTTTCAAATGGTTTTATTTTAACAATATTTATAAAACAATATCGCTAACATTGAGCGAATGGCCCGCACAGCCTCTTTCAATTTCTTGTTTTTACATTATCAGAAAACATTATATATAAAAAGTATCGCTAACATAGAGCGAATGGCTCGTACAGCCTCCTTCCAATCGTTGTTTTTTACTTCTCCCGCGTAAACAATAGTACACACCTTATAATTTAAATAGCGCCATCTAGTGGTGTACATGAACCCTAACATATATATATATATATATATATATATATGCACTAAATGGGTGCAGTGAAATTTAAAGAGGATTTTTTTTTCCAAGTTTTATTTTTGTTGAGAGATATCTCTTTTTATTTGTCTTTACGTCATTTGATTTTTTTGTTGGAGAGAAATTTGAAATTGTAATAAATTTCTTTCTGCTTATATCTCTTAGATACAAATTATATTTGAAATTGCCATAGAAGAATATAGATCAGGGAAATAATCAGTTTCGATTTGAATCGTTAACAAGAAAATGTCCTTTTTCTAAACAATGGTTGTTAGAGCCATTTTTTCACAAATATTTCGTTGTAGTCCATTTTTATCCACATTCCATTTCTTATAGTGAGAAATCTCTCTTTGCAGTCTATTTGCTTATTTATTTCTTTTTGGTTGTGGCGGAGAGAGATAGCATCTATCGTTTTGTAACTTTTTTAGAACACTCCTTTTTTTTTCTTTGATTTTTATATATGGTTGGGCATGGTATACTCAAGAAAAAATGTTTCATTGCTTTAAGTTTGTTACTAGTTCGAATAGCGTAGTTAAGGCTACACTGTACCCTTTTTTTAAACATTATTTTGGAGACAGTAATATTAAAAGTAATTCATGTTTTTCTTTTTAGATTATTAAATTGATTCTGTGGAAATAAAAAATCAGTTTGACCACCAATTATTTTAATATTTTTAAAAATTACAAATTTTGGAAGATTTTTTTTTCGTGTAGTTTTTCTCAACTTTTAAAATTTTTTCGTTATTTCAAGTGATTTCTGTTTCTTAGATAATTAAAAAAAAAAGTTAGCAAATATGTCTCCTTTTTGAATTTCAATAATTATTTTTATAGCTAATCCTGGAAAATACATGACAATTTTTAAAATGAGAAACCTGGCAAAAAAAAAAAAAAAAATAACATTTTTAAGTATTAAATAATATATTTTTAAAAAAAAAAACTAGCTAGAATTCTTAGATCTAAACCTATATAAAGAACGACAGATTACTTACTCAGTTTAATCTTAACATATTTTCACAAAGGTTTTGAAACATAAAGCACTTATGTAGAAAACGATTATGTAAAACAAAATTAGAGAGAGAGAGAAATGACAGATTTGTGTACCTAGCATCTAATTTTTTCACAGTTTTAAGTCGACGCAATTTAGCAAGTTTTTTTTTTTTTTTTTTTTTTTTTTTTTTTTTGCACGACTAAAATCTATTCCACGCAACATTAAACTATGTAAATATCTGAAAAAGGGCTAAACATTTCTTTATTACACGTATTACTTCTATTAACACTCTAATTTCTCTCTGCCTTGAAAAGTCATTCTGAAAACGTGCACTTCTCTTTTGCAAACTTCTTCGAAAGTGCAACAGATTTCATTCCTTCCCCCTTCCTCGCGAGAGGTCTAGAGGGGACGATTTTATTACTCAGTTTGGCTTCTTTGTTAATTTAAAACCGGGAGATCACTTGTTCCTAGATGTGACGTTGGCTTGGGGGTTGCCTACTAATAGTTGTTAAAATTTCTAAGAGTTGGGGTAGTTTCAAAGTTTCATTTCATGTTACTCTGAAATACAAACGGTTAAATTAAGATATTCTGATGCATATTTTGTGTTTGTTTGGAACTGTTTATGGTTTTTTTTAATCAAAATATTGAACCTTATTTTGTTTTTGATAGCTTTTTAAGATTTAAGTTTGTAATAACTAGCTGTATATTATATATATCGAGCCACGTGTTCCTGTGGCTCAGTCTGGATGAAAAGAGAAAAAGCACACATTTCTAATATCTTGAACCATTTTCACTTAAGGCATGATTTTTTATATATATAAAAAACACGAGCTGTGTGTACACTGCCGTACGTTCCTGTGGCTCAGTCTGGTTTAAAACAAAGGGAATGAGAACGCATACATTTCTTATATAACCGTTTACACTTGAGGTATGATTTTCTTATTAAGAAAATATGTATAACTATATGCATAAACAAAACTTTCGGATTTCATTTGTTATTTGTCAACGAAATACTCTTGAAGCAATGAGGGGTTTTTTGTCCTTATGTTATGAACCTAAAATTATTTACATTGTCTCAATAATGAAGGCGTCAATGTGCATTAAATTGTCTTTTTTTTTAAGTTGAAGTAGCTCTTGCGGTTTAGAAGCAATGGATCTTTTTAGCATGGTAGTTATTCTGCAGTGTGCATTTAATTCATCCTTGCCATCACCGAATACTCTAGAACACGCAACAAATAATTGTCCATGAGAGGAGCAATCCATGTCTAGACCTAAGAGGCTCAATTTTAAAGGTAGACCCTGAACTTTGTTGATAATGATTGCAAATGCCAGTCAAATTTAGAATTGCAAAAACCTTCAATCTTTATCAAGGCTTAGTCGTAGATTTCTGATGTAAAATCCATTTCCATATTTAAATTTTCCTTGCGTATTCAACAAAAAATATCTTCAGCTGTGTCATTTATACTTCTACCCTAACTTTGTTGGAGATGAAGGAAAGCAGGCAACCAATTTTTAACAACAAACAATGTACAAATTTGATTTAGTTGTAAAGTGTAACTCATGTCATTAATTACATGATTTAATTATCGGTGACATTTTGAACATAGGCAGTCATTTTAATTCTTTTGTTCTACACTGCGTTGATATTGAGCTGCGTCTTATATTGCAGTGTTGATTTTATGAGAGTATATTATATATTTTTTCGTTGCTTTCCTCATTTAGTTTTTTAACTGCTTTTCTTAGTTCTCGTTGCAATTGACGGAAACTAATCTCTGTCAATTAATGTTCATTTGAATTAAAATTATATAGTGAAATTGACCTTTTTGGAGTAATTTGTTTGAATGGAATGAAATATTCTGTTTCTCATTGCATAGAAATTGAGCTGTGTTGGTTGATTTTTGTTTGAAAAATACTTTGTTTGCATTTCCCTCCCCCCTTCTTTATATCCTTGTTTTTTCTTTATTTTTCAATTTTATACGTTTTTGTTTTAACCTTTCCTTTCTTTAAGTGCCCTCAATTAGTTTCAGTACATAGAAATAATGCGTTGCAGAAAATTCAAGTCGTCATACTCGTCTAGCAAAAGCAATGTGAGGAGTAATTACACATCAAACTAAAGAAGAACAGGCATCTGCGAACGAGCAAACCAGACACAAAATGGCTTAAATACTCCTTGAGGTAGTAGCAGAGCAACGTGCTGTCAGACTTGACGATGCACGCTTCTGAGCACAGCATCAGCATTTTTCAACATCAGATCAGCTCTGTTTTCAACAACAGGTACGCAGTAAGTTGCGTATGACTAAAAAATGTCAACGAGAAACAGCAACAAACATGACTTTGTGCAAAGCAATAACATATTTACAATTACCTAGCATTCGGTACAACCCAGCCGAAGATTATAGTTTGAGCCAGGATATTCTCTTTGGCACAATGACTGAAGTGTGTCTTACTGCAAGTCTCTGAAATTTACTGGAGAAACAAAATGGATGTGTTGTACCACTAGATAAATTAAAGTGCCTCAACTTGAAGAATGACCAAAGACATTTAAAGCTTTGCTTGCCCGATATACTGTGGAATCAAAGTATTTCCTATCTAACATTAGGAAATCTAATTCACTTTTCCAATAAACATAGTTTGGAATGGAAATCGTTAAAAATCCTACCAAACTTTCAAAATGAATGTATAAATTTATCATAAAGCTGCCTCCCTGCTTCTATTAAGAGATAGACGACATAAATTGCTACAAATGTACTTAATAGGTGATGGCAAGGATGAATTGAATGGATTCTGTGGAATTTCTACTGGTATAAAAGGTCCATTGTTTCTGAACTGCAAAAGCTTCTTCACAGAAAAAAAAAACAATTTAATGCGTTTAAGCCTCCATTATGGAGACAGCATAAATAATTTTTGGTTCATAATATAAGGAAAAAACAAACTGTAATAAATTATGCATACCATTAACAATTGAAATCTGTTTAGAAAAGTTTTGTTTATGCATATTTATACATATTTTTTTTTAGAAAAAGAATCATACTGTAAGTGCAAATGCAAAAAATCGTACTTAAGTGCAAATGGTTAAAAATGTTAGAAGAATGTGTGCTTTCTCATTCTTTCTTTTTTTAAACTTACTGAGCCACAGCAACGCGTGGCAGTACAGCTAGTTTACATTATATTCTTTAGGACTGTCTTATTTGAAGACTACTCTTTCAACAATTATCAAAGTACTTTTAAATTAGAAAATAAATGTAAAAAGACTCTTCGAAATAGAGCTTGTCGATGTAGGACACTTTCAACGATATAAAAAAGTAAAAACTTTATTATAATTTGTGACAGTGTATAGATTATAGATTACTAGCTGGTATACCCGTTCTTCGCACGGGTGAACTGAAAAATTAAACAACACAGATTGAAGGATAAAGAAGTTTTTAACGAGTTAATTTTACGTGAATTGCAAATTAAACAAAAAAAAAGCTTTTTGCATATCTCAGCTAAATAAAAAGGAAAAAAAACACCTTTGTTAAATTTTAAGTATGTAGATCTAATAGCTGATAAAAAGGATTTTTTTTTATTTATAATTCCCCGTAACACTCTTCAGGGTCGATTTTTGAAAATACCTCCCTAAGCTGATCTCTGCTCAGTAAAAGTAACACATTGTTAAAAGTTTTGCGTAATGAACGCTTAAAATAGTGTAAATAATTTATATCTGAAAGTGTAATACATTAATATTACTTTCTGTTGTATTTATTTTATGTTAAAATTGTAATATTCGCAAGCAACGCCGTTTCTTAAATTATAATGGCTATAATGGAGATTCAATGAAAAACTGCGAAATGATAACCATAGTCAAATTGGCAAATGTCTAGCTACTTTCATAGCTCGGGCTTTATTAGAGTTTGGAAGACCCGCCGTGTAGGGGTGCGATGCACGTTAATGCATTATCTACCACATTATGATTTACTGCAGTTTTTTTCATGCAATATTTTTTTTGGATCACTACATTGAAAATTAAGGGATATACACATAAACGAAATACTCCACTTCGGGAAATTTAATCCGTTAGAGCTAATAAATTAATTAAAGATATTCCACTGTAAAGCTAATTATGAACACCTTTCACTTAAAATAAATAGTCAAATCGTTTTCTAAGGTCTTCATTAACATACAAAAACATGACACTTAAATTTTGCCATAAACTATTTTTTCTTGACAAAAATAATAATCTTTGCAATCCGCTGAAAACGCATATCTGCTGCAAAACTGTTCGCCTTCCCCGCTAAAATACTCATCATAAGACCCGTGCTGCCATATATCTTGGAAGAGTGGATTTGAAAGAATATTCCTGCTAAGTATTGGTAGAATATTCCTTCTAAGTTGGTGTGGTGTGGTAGTAAGGAGAAAGGGGTGCCAGCTCAGGTGTCTTTCACGTCACTTGACCACATGGTTCAAAATTACGAGGTCCGTTGCCAAAAGCCCTCGTGCAGCTGAACAGGGCGACGTTAATATTCACTCACTCCACAAAATACAGTACAGTAGTTATAATTATTTTGTTACTTAAAAATGCAATATCCGCCTATTCAATTAAAATTATAGCGTTATAATTAACTACTAACCACAAACAAACTATGCAATTATGTCCAAATGATGTAGTGTGAAAGACAAAGTTTATCTACTGTAAGTACCAGAAGCAATAAAAGTATTTATTTTGAAAAAAGATCAATTTCTTACTACCAAATGTGCATAATAAAATCATTAAAAAAACATTCAAATAAAGAGAGATTTATAACAACCTTAACAATTATAGCCTATGCTATAAATTATAGCCTTTGTGTTATTCTGACGTATAAGCTATATTACTGTAAAGTTTCATTAAAATCCATTCAGTTGTTTTTGCGTGAATGACTTCCAAACATCCTGACAAACTTTCGCATTTATAATATATATCTAGATTTATAGCTAGACAAATTTATTATGGGGTTGGTGAGATGTATTTTATAATAAATGTTAGTCTTTATAAAAATGTATTTGTCGAACGTAAAACTTCTTAAATGGATCTATTTAATCATTTAAACCTTTTAATAAGTTTTCCAAATGGAATAAATATAATTTATTTCAAGTTTGTTGATTTTCATTAATCTACATTTTTTTAAAAAACTTGTGTTATGGTTACATAAATAAACGGTCAGTAGTTTTGTTCATTAAAATAATTGATTAATAATAATTAACTGAAAAATAAAAATTTTAAATAATAATTAACTGTGAAACTTATTCTTATGAAATATTCTTATTATAATGAAATAAAATTATTTACCGCTAACCAAAGAAAACTTGTTTTTGAAATAACTATATCAGGGATGGCGAACCATTGGCAAGCATGCCATTGATGGCACGTGACACAATATTTTTGGCACGCCAGTGATCAAAATGATTTGCATTTTATTTCAAAATTTCTAAGTCCACTATGAAGTAATACGAACCAATGCGAATGATCGGTCGCGGGGTGACGTGGAACACACTCGTTCGTTATTGTCTTGCCTTAGCTGCGTCGTAGACTACAATTGCTTAGGATGTAAAGTTCGTCTACGCATAGCATAGTCAATTTCATTGACACAACTGTATTTGAAAGTTTATCTGTGTGATATTTAAGATTTTTAACTGTTATTTAACATGGCTAGTTCAGCAAAAGAACAAAAAGTACAAGATAGCATTAACAAAGAATTTCAAACTTGGTGAACCGAGAAACATGGCATTATTAGTAAATGCGACAGAGCTGTGTGTTTTATGCTCTAGAACAGTGGTAAGCAGAGCATCTTCTGTAAAACGGTATTTTGAAACAAATCACAAACCCCCTTGTCAAAAAAGTGAGCCATAGCAAAAAAAAAATTAATTGCTTAGAAACCGTTTGGTAGCTGACTCAAGAGAGAGAGAGAGTTCAGCATGTATTCTACCAAAAATAACATCTTACAATCTTAATATAAGTTATTTGTTATTCACAATCTGCAACAACAGAAGTAACGCTAATGTTAATTTAATTTGAATTACACGTATAACTAAAACATTTATAACTATACAGTGGAAAGTGTATTTTTTCGTAGCAAATAGAGTTTTGTGTTGTTAGTATTTAGTTTTTTTATTTCCCCCCATAATCACAAGTCAAAATTATTTGATGGCACGTCTGTGCCTCATTAAACATTTCCTTAGAAAAAATGGCACGTTGATTCATAAAGGTTCGCCACCCCTGAACTATATGTTTGACACTAGATTCAATTAGTACCTATTGAATTAAATACATTTTAAATTGCATTCGACTAGCAAAAGAAAATTAATCAATTTGAATTCATCCACAACCCCAAAGAAAAAAAAAATTGGAGGTTTTTTTAAAAATCATTCAATAAAATTTCGTAAAAAGCAATACGATAAAAGTTTTTAAAATGAAGTTCAATAATAATCGCTAAATATTGAAAACAAATTACTTACTGATAGAAAAGCAGTCAGTCGAAAAACAAGAACCTGGATGTATTTCTTGGGGACGTTCAATTTCCTTTCGTGAAATGACTTCCAAACACAGTCAACAGTCAGAGAAAGCAGCCAGAGGAAGACTGACGGAAACTGAACAATGAGCAACTAACACGCGAACGGGGAAGGACAGGCGACAAATGAGGCGAGCCAATCAGGAAAGCCGGAGGTGTGGTCTAAGACTGGCTGACAGACGACCTCATTGGATTCAATTGTGCGGTGTTCACGCTTCAGCTTTCCTTTTCGGCCACCAGATGGAGGCACGATTCTGTACTATCTAGTGCTCTCTTAAAATTCGTTTCACGTCCAGCAATCATTAATTAAATCGTTCCTTCGAACGACCGCTTATATTTTTGAGAACTGGACATTCCATATCTACATCTATCAACTATTACTCATGATTGTATCACATATATGACTTCATTGCGTCATTTTTTTTCCTATAAAACCGATGTTCATTTTTCTATCTTTTTAGTCCTACCCCCACCCCCCCTTTATCCCGGCAAGAGTGCAAGTTGGTTCATTAAAATTTTTATTCAAAATTTGTTTTCTCCCCCCTATTTTTGCATGAGATCTTTTGATTTTCAATTCAGGATCTCCTTTGCTCGGGTCGTTTATTTTCGGATCGACCCAATCCATTTCCACGCCCACTTCTCTGCGAGCGAACGGTCTCGGCCAATCAGATCGCAGGAAAGTGGTGCGACTGTTTCTTCGGCCGACAGATTCAATCTGTCGCCGTTCCAGCAGAATTGTTCTGCCCATTTTTATTATATCTTTTAAAATAAAATTTTAAGTAAAATCACTAATTCGGCCCTTATTTCTAAAATTCTGATGAGGAGGTACGCCCCGTTCCGGGGCAGGCACTCCGTAAGTTACATGCCACTTGCCACTTGCTGACAGACGAAGTCTGTCGCCGTTCCAGCAGAATTGTTTCTGCCCATTTAATTAAATCTTTTAAATTTTAATTTATGCAACCCCACTAATTCGGCTCTTAATTCTAAAATTCTGATGAGGAGGTACGTCCCATTTAGGGACAGGTACTCCGTAATTGACATGCCACTTGCCACTTGGTAATTTCAACGAAGCAAGTAAGGTCACCGAGAGAGAGAGCTCAATAGAAACGAACGCAGCGAAAACATAACTGAATGGAACAAAAAAAAATAGGAAACAGTGCAAATCGAAAGATTCTGAGTGCAGAAATAAAAAATAACTATGGAGCTAGAGATGAGGGGAAATGAGCTGGCTATGGGGGGGGGGGGGTTAAGAGGCAGTCAGGCTTTGAACCCCCTGGAACCCTGTCCTCCCTGCGATGCGGGGGTGTACGTTACGCCACTGGTAATTTTCTTTACTATTGGGGTATGTGAAGAGCGTCTGTGCTCTGATTAAATCTCTCTCTCTCTCTCTCATTTGGGTGATTTTCCATTGTAGAAAAAACATTTCTAGACAGTTTAGTGATATAATCCCCAATAGTGTCAATTTTTAAATCGCAGCGTAGTACACTATTTTTAACATACCAGGACGCGTTAGTGATAATTTTTAAAACTTTATTTTGAATGATTTGAACTTTTTTGAGAGTAGTAGGGGCTGCCGTTCCCCAGACGGGGGCCGCATACTGGGCGTAGTATTTGTTTGTAAAGAAGAATTTTATAGTTTCGCGATAAAGATGACCTCCTTCCAATCTGCGCAATGCTGAGATGAATTTTGGTTCAGAATTTATCACTAATGTGTTTGATATGATTTCTATAAGTAAGTCAAGTGTCCCGAAAAAGGCCCAGATAACGAACCACATTGACCCTCTCAATATCTTCGTTATATAAAGACAGTGTTTTTGAAATTTTAGAACGACCGTGTTTTCTACAAATGATTGCTTGTGCTTTGTCGACATTTATTGCTATCCCCCAGTCAGTGAGACAAGATTCAAGTGCATGTAAATGCCTGACTCGGAAGAAAAAAAATTTAAACTATTGATATAAAAAGGGGAAATTGAAAAATAAGATAACTATTGCATTTAATAAAATAAAGAAAAGTTAGAAATAAAAAGTTAGAGAATTTGAAACTTTTTTTTTTAGATTACTGATCTAAGAGCGATTTCAAAATAAAATAGAAAGTAAAAAAAACACCTTTTTTAAAAACAAGCTTTTATTTAAATGCTCTGAAAAGAATAAAATAAACTTTTCTTTTAAAACTTTTTTTTTTTGCTATGCTTTTTTTTTTATACTCAGCATACCTAGGCGTTGTAAGGCCTGTATTGCATCATCCGGGAGACATACTCAGTATTAACCATCACACTAACCATGTTATACTGTTTTTGTAAATAGGTTCTTTTTTGAAATTTGCTCCAGGGAGTAAAAATCGCTGTTTTTATTAATTATGTCAAACCTATAGCATCTTTTTTGCTCTTTACCTTTTGTTTAATAAATAGAGATTACAAATAAACTAAATTTGTTTTACTTCTGTCTTTCTTTGCCTGAACTTCATTATTCTTAATTTATGGACATGAGTGTACTACTTGCGTATGTAAAGCATTTGTTAGTACTTGAGATAAGTACTCGTAGAAATTGCTACCTTCAGTCTCAAGACCTATCATACCTGCAATGCTGAAATCCAATAAAAGGTTTTCAATTTATAATAGCGTTTTGAGAAAATGAACTGCCTTTTCAGAAATATTGTGTTGCGGTTTTCATTTTTCTTTAATCAGGGAAACTTTTTTGTATTTTTATATAGCTTTTTTTTTCAAATTTTTTTTATGTAAGTTGAAAAGTAACATATTAAAATAAATTAGAGCCTTGCAACAAACTTTAAAATAATGTTTTTGAAAATGGGTTTTCTATTCCCTTTTGGCTTTTCTTTTCCTGTTCAAGAAAGAACCTTGAAACTTTTGTGGATACTTTCCTTTTAAAAGTTAGCATATGGAAAAATGTGATGTAAAAGTTTTATAGAATTTAGTAGATGGAGAGAGAATTATGTCTGAAAGCACTAGTTATTCTTTTATGTTAAAGTTAATATTCTTAAATTTTTCGTGTTATTTTTTTCAGGTTAAGATATAAAAATAATTATTGAAATCCAATAAGGAAATCGATTTTGAATTACATACTAACTTTTGTTCCTAATAATTTAAGAAAAAAATCACTGAAAATAAACAAATTTAAGAATTGAGTACTTTATATAAGATTAAAAAACTTTATAACATTATGTTTTTAAAATAATGGCTTGACAAACAAAACTTCTTATTTTGGGAATCAATTTAATAGTATAATCAGAAAATAAACCATGAATTACTTTTAATATTACTGCCTACAAAAAGCTTTTTGAAAAAGAGTACTGTGTAGCCTTTAGACAAAATAGTGTAATTCGTAATATTTTTATATATTGTAATATATAAAGTCATGTTATATGTAAGAATATTCATGAATGAATAAGAGCATTCATGTTACATATAAGAATGCTTCACTCTATATAATCAATCTGCATGAAAGACACTTGAGTTATGTTATTTGCTACGTTTGCTAATTGTGTTTGAATCAACTTACAATGTCAGTTAACAAATAACAGAAAAAAATAATTTAAGAATAAAAATGTATGAATTGATGTATTTTAATGCTGTAAAAATATATTAATTAATTAAAGCTGCTTTACGAAAATATTTGATATGGTTAATATTACCCAAGACATAGGAGTGTTTAAATTCAATATGCATTTGGGAAAAATAAAAGTTTTCACTTTAATAATAGCCTTAGAATTTAGAAAAAACAAAATAGAGGAAAGAAGTGATTGTTTTGCTTATGGTTTTACAACGCTCATTAACAGCACGCATTTTCCTTTTTAGTAAAAATGTTATACTTCCAATAAAAGGTAGTTTCTTGTAATTATATTTAGTATAAAAATATTTGAGAAAAAATCTTGCAGCTCTCATTTTGATTAAATAATTTTCATTACAAAGCCTGTTTGAATAACACTTCAATACTCACATAGTATCACTAATGTTAGCGAAGTTTACCGAAGTTCTAAATCTAATTTTATATTCTAGGTACTTCAGAACTATATTTAAAAAAAATGGGGCGTTATGCGTTTTTTTAAAGAATCCAATGACAAGATGCTATGTAATTAAATAGGCGAATCAATCAAAAAATTCACAATATAGCACTAAAAACAATAATAAAAAGAAAACATATTAAAAGCTAATCATGATCTACAGTACAATAGGCTTAACGCGAAAACGCTTAAAGCGAAATATCGGATAACACGAAATAATACAATGGTCCTGACAAACTGCTCTGTATTTTCATGCATTTTTTCCCATCTTAGCACGAAAAGATTTTCCCTTCTGGGAATGAACAAAATACGGAAAATACCAGAAATTTCAGAAGGGTGTGGAATGAAAGAGATGGTTTCTCTCTCGCATTAGTTTTCTGTATTATTGGATTGTTCTATTATATCAACGGAAGAATTCGTTGCAGTACATGATGATAATGTGTGTGCAGCCCCAATCATGACAGGCAAAGACATTTAGGAGTGTGTTCAAAGTTCAAAAAGTATCATTGATACAGATTCCGCCGATGAAATGCCTCTCCTGTTCTCAAGTCATCCGAAATGAGGAACATCATGAAAAAAGTAGGAGCATTTACTTATTCAATTCACCAATGGAATGTGCGTCTAACAAATTGGACGACACACACAATTTCTGGATAATTTGATAGTAAAAAAGACAATACAAAAAAATTATCAGATTATTTTCCAAAAACTCAATAAATGTTTCGTTTTACAAAAAACTTGACAGTTTTGCATTAAATTTCATTAAGTTCTTGGGAATGTTTTTTTTTCATTGATTTTAATGAAATACATGCATATATGCATATCTATGTAAATAAGTGTACTTTAATAAGCCTAGTTTTGTTGAATATACGTTTTTTTTTTTTGCAATATCCTTTAACACGAAAAAATATTTCAGTACCCTCGGTTTCGTGTTAAACGATTTTCACTGTACATATATCTGCCCGCTTTTATGTATACCCCATCTCCCAAACTTTCAACATTTTCGAACCCAATATTTAATTATAATTTTCATCGCCCCCCTTCCCTCTATCCAATAACAATGTATTGAATTCAATTATACTATACTTATACATTAAAGCTGCAATGCGACTTAAACCTCTTAACTGTCACTGGCGTTTCTAAAGGTCTCGCTCAGCCAAAGCGTGAACTGCCCCGAAAGTATAAATACGTCTTTCCGAAGTATGATCTTTTCAGTGCACTGCTATCCATAAAACTATTCTAAAGGCTTTAGAATGCAATAAAAGGACCTTGGCAGTGTTTGTGAAGGATTTATTTATTTTAGGTAATTTGCTTATTTTTATTCCTTTTCTTCCCCCAATATAAAATAATAAAAAAGTATAAAATAATTTTGTGGGACTCTGGATAATAAGCAATAGAATACTTATAATCTAGGTAGTACATATAAAGAAAAAATGTTTTAATATTTTTTATTATATTACAATAAAAACTACAGGAAATTACTGAAAAAAGAGGCTGTCGAGCGCCGAATTTATTTTTTAAATTTCCTCGTGGGATCCTCTTTGGAAAACACGATTTTAGGTACTCTAGAGTTTATATAAAAACTCCATACATAACATGAATCTATTTTATATACATACATATTCCCTTTTTCTTTTCGAATTTTTATTTTGACTTGTGGAGAGCCCCTGTGTATGCTTGGCGGAACCCCAGGACTGCGTCGAACGCAGTTTGAAGATTGATGTAAAGATCTTATTGGTGCACTGGGGGAGACATGAGGCATGGGAGGTCAGCCATCGATGTTTTGAGAATCAGAGGAAACAAAGGCATTTTTGTGCCTTTTTTATAGAAGTTAATGTGATGCGTGAAGTTGAACACACTATAGATGTTATAAACAAACCTCTGAGATCTTGTCATTCTCAAAGCATTTGTCTAAACATTTGCATACATCAACGCATTTTTCCCACGATCACCTTACGTAAACAATACGAGTGCATTTACTTCTAATTAAAAAAAGAAAATCCGTGAAAAGGTTTGTCTCTTGTGGCTGTCTTTTTTTTTCGAAATTGTTCAGCGGTCAGGAATTTCTAGTCACAATAAACGTTTCTCTAACTTCAAACCGTCGAATCATGACGATTTTGCGCAAACAATAATTCTACGAAATCAGGGGTGGCCAACCTTTTTGAGAAGAATGCCACTACTTGGCAAAAAATAGTTTTTCTTGCCACTTCCAATTTAAAAATAATATAATAAATATAAAGTACAAACCTAGGTTATATTGTTAATAAACTTTATGCAGGTTCAATTAGTTAGATTAGGTATAAAATAAAAATGAGTTAACTCGGAACATTTGATTCTAAATATTAAGCAATCAGTACTTATTTAATACGACTTTTGAATTTGTGGGGGGTTTTTTTACTAAGTAATTATTATTACAGTATTAGTTCTCTCTCTTGAATATGCTAATAAAATTAAGTCTTTTTAATTGCATATCAGTTAATTTTTAGTAAGATTGATTTTATTATGTTCATAGCAGAAAACATTTGTTTATATATATATATATATATATAGAAACATGTTGATACAAACCTACAGCCATATTTGGCAGCAAAATCGTGTAAATTTGGGACGAAATAATGCGGATCATTTGCAGTTGAAATAAGTTTCTTATGTTTGCTTTTCAGTGTAGTATGGTGCTGTAGGTCAGTGGTCTCAAACTCCTGGTCTACGGACCGGTACCGGTCTGAGGATCAAATACTACTAGTCCGCACAAGAAACATTAAATTATTTCCATTTTATTTACAATAATGTATTTTTCTTGGGTTTGGGTTACTTTTTATGAAAATCACTTTATATTCATTTTTGGTGAAGCTATATTTTATTCTGAAGGCATGTTTAAGTACAATCAAAATAAATTTACTAAATATAAAATATATAAACAATCAACGTCCTCCCCTCAGCGGGCCGCAGTTAAAATTATCCAACGTTGACCGGTCCGGGGCGATAAAAAGGTTAGGAAACACTGCTGTATGTCAATAATTTCGATTGAGATTTCAGGTGAGTAACAACTAACGTCTTACAGATAAATTGAAAATGGGTCTGTGAAAAGATTAGCATTTATCATCTTGAAAATCATCAAACACAGAATTAAATGAGTCATACGCTGCCAGGGAAACAAGGATTGAAGTTCGTATCAATGCTATTAGACCTCTTACACAAGACCTAAAAATATTATTACTGCATTAAATGCCTTAATTTAAGATACCATTAGGCACAGAGGAAAAAATGTAACATTTAAATTTTTTATTCAATTTTAATTTGGCATGATTTATTATCAGGAATTCAGGTATTGAAAAAAATTATTCGAAATCCTAAATTAAACATCGTAGAATGCACTGAAGGCTTAGATAATCATAAAAATATTTAGTTTTCCAAAGATCGAATAACTTAAAATACTTGTCGATTCAGTAACAACACTTGCTACAGATTTAGGTACTGATTCCGAATTCCCTATCTCGATGCTCAGCAAAAAGGTCTATGTACTTTTTATGAGGGGAGTAATAAACCAGTTAAAAATTCCTTCCAGCAATTCGCGATTTCTTCAGCAAATGGACGATTTACCTTATCATCTGAGTGCTATTCGATATTCTGCTTTCTGTATGAGTTTCACAACATTTCTGATGATGATCTCATGAAAAACTGAAATGAACTTGAATATTAAGTTACAGGTACGGGAGGAAGGAAGTATTGTGAAATATATAGACGGCATACAACCCTTTAATGAAATGACTTCATTCAAAGATATTTATCCAGGTAAAAACAGCCAATTGAGATATTCGAAATTATAGTCAAGAATGATTTCCAAATTTTGCTCAAGCATTGAGAATTTTTTTTACCTTTTCTGTTTCTCTAGCTTCAGGGGAAAGAAGTTTTAGAAAATGAAAAATTATTAAAAATTACTCGAGAAATAATGTAACACAGGAAAGGTTTTCTGATTCAGCCATCATCTCTTTTGAATCCAAAATCTCAAAAAAAAGAAAAAAGGATTTCAATGAAATTATTTACCAACTTGGTTCTCAGAAAGCCTGAAAAGCTATTTTATAGCAAATTATTAGGTAGTCTTTTTGCAGAAGGACTGATTTATTTACTTTTCGTTTCACGAGATTTATGCTTTAGTACTTTATTTTTATTGGATTGTATTTTCTGAATAAGTACAGTTATTTTGTATTTCTAATTATAAAATGTCTATTTTTATTTTAAAGGTAATATTTTTGTTTGTTTATTGTTTAATTAACTATTTTGTCGCTATTGTGACATATTAGCTGGTAAAAAAAAGGAGTTCTGTACTTAAAATTGTATTTACATTTTATTAATGTTTTACTTTTTACTTTAATACAGGTAGGCGAATTTATAGCGTCAACGTTATGTATTAGTCAAAATGTGAAAAATCTTATAGAGGGACGGCACATTAGGTCTTTACACGTGGGCGACCGACACCCTAGGATCGGCCCTGATAATGGTAGGTTGGCTGATATAACCCAGAATATTAATTTTATTATATTTTTAGAACCTTCTGAAGAACATAGTCAACCAGAGTCTACAAAAGTAAGATTAACAAATATTCTAAGGAATGTGTGACGAATCAATTAATATATCTTCTTCAGATAGAGGTAATTTTGGTGACATCCTTACAGAATCCGAAATGTAGGGGACAGGGTTATGATGGGGCAAATGTTATGTCGGGAGTATATAGAGGGTGTAACGTCCCAAGCATCTAAGTGATGACAATTATTTGGTCTTTTGTAGGTTTATTTCTCAAACTCACAGGACAGTTCACAGACATACAAAAATTTGTACAATATTAACACTTTTGTAGAAATCATTGGCGATCCGATTATTGACATTTTTAGAGAAGTCATTCTTTACGCTCGCTGATGGAGCCAAATACAGTTTCTCGTCGAGAGGTAAAAGCCGACTGCAGATATCCACACTGCGCTCACGGGTGGAGCTCACAGATTCCAACTGTTCTCGTCGAGAAGTGAAGGCCGATCACTTATGGCTTGGTACTCGCGCACTCGCAGTCCTTCCGATCAGTCCGCGTTGCCACATCGAGTTTTAGAAGTGGTCTCGAGTTCGCTACAAGGGTTACAAACCCTTATAAAAGAGCATGCACCAAATGCCAATTCTGTTCATTGTGCAGCACATTCATTAAATTTAATTTTAAATGATACTACAAAATACATTCCCAAAGTATCACAATTTTTCGATTACTTAGAAAAAATATATACTTTTTTTGGCAATAGCACAAAACGATGGGCAATGTTAATTAATGATTCTTCCGAAAAATATAAAACAACCCTTAAAAAGTATGCCCTACTAAATGGTCATCAAGAAATGACGCCTTATTCGGTATTCGAAAAAATTACTCTAATAATGAAAACTTCAAGTAAAATAAGTTTAATTTCAACTAAAAAAGACGAACGTGACGAATGTAAGAATACAATTACTATATTAGAGAGTTATGATTTTACAGTGTTTGTAACCTTTTTTTTCTCGGTTATTAAAATCATAGACCCCATTTCTAAAGCCTTACAGTATGAAAAAAATGACCTAGAAAAAGCTAGTATTCTGCCAAATAATCTTCTGAATGAACTGGTAGCAATTAGAAACCAAAATTCATTCAGTTCTTTGTTAAACGAGTCTGAAGATTTAGATAAGGGATGGGGTGTAACACCTTGTTTTAAAAATGAAAGACGAAAGCGAACAAAGCGCTTTTTTGACGAGTTAGCAGAAGACCAAAGAGTTTCAGACCCGGAATCGTCTTTCAAAGTTAATGTATATTGTATATTGTGTATGTCTAGATGTGTTCATATCTCAAAGTACCTATTAAAGACAAAGTACCTAATTCTATTAGTAATTAAAGTTTTTTTACGTATATCTATGTGTAATTATTTCAACACTTTCAAATGAATTTTGTTTCTGTGATAAGTTTTATTTATTTTTAAAAAAGGGGCCCCCAAAATAATTTGATATGGGGCCCATTCAAGCCCAGCTACGCAAGTGATACAGAGATAAATAACTTTTGCTTAAAATTACAGAAAAAATATGTCGTAATGTATGAACTAAATTGTAAGCATTGCGCGATAATATTACAAGAATGTTGCCAAAACTACAAAACAAAATTTGAGAGTTGTTTGAAGAATAATCATTCAAATGGCTTTATTCAAAAATAATCATAGTTAAGGATCAAAAAACAGAAAAATTGGATAAATATTCTAACCGATAAACATAACTATAGTAAAAATATGTAATAATCTTGAAAAACTTTCGTGTAAAGTATAAATTTTGGCATTTAGTGACAGACGTGACATCAAATGACGCCATAACACCAGAAAGTCACTTAAAAATTAATCTTTAAAAAATTTAGAAGTAATTACGAAATAATAAGTACATAAAAACCCGTCCGAATTCCTATGCAACGTTGTGTCAAAATTTCAGACGAAATGGTTCTGTAGTTTCTGAGATTAGCGGCTTTGAACAAACACACATTACATTTTAATTTATATAGATAACAAAAGTATGCTAAAGCGCGCGCGCACGTTTTATCTTTATTTATATACACTCATGGACAAAAACAAAATTAGCGCACCCAGAAATAATTGCGGGATCGTAACGAAACTTGGCATGAAGGTACATGTTGGAGAGATATGCAAATGATTAGAAATGCAGCGTGATTGCGCATTACGTATAGCCGGTAGAGGACACTTAACGTCATTCTCCGTGGAGTGTAAAACAATTAACCAAAGCTTGTTTCAGTGTGCTAAATTGTTTGCAAAGGAAGAGCTTAGGTAGACATGCCATTACGCCGTTTTCGAAGACAATATGAGCAGCTGTGGCAGTTTGAGAGAGGGAGAATCGTCGGAATGATGGAAGCTGAGTGGTTAGTTAGGCGAGTAGCTCGTCAATTAGGCCGCTCTGATTGTGTTGTGAGGAGATGTTGGGACCAGTGGATCCAAAATATGTCATTTAGACGAAGACCTGGCTCATGACGCCCTCGACAGACCAGTCGTTGAGAAGACTGTCACATCGTAAGAAATGCACGCGTACAGCCAACTGCTTCATCGGCCGCCTTCCAGGCACAGGTAGCACCTTCACTAGGGGCCCCCGTGTCTTCTCGAACCATAAGAAGGCGCCTGGCTGAAGGACATTTGGAATCGCGGCGCTCATTACGTGTGCTGCCTTTGAGGCCCACCCATCGACGCCTCAATTGGTGCCGCGCTCGAGGAAACTGGACTGCAGCGGAATGGTACCAGGTTGAGACTTTAGTGACGAATCCAGATTCAATCTCAGCAGTGATGACAATCGTGCTCGTGTGTGGAGACCCCGTGCTGAACGCCTCAATCCTGCCTTTGCTTTACAGCGGCACACCGCTCTCACAGCTGGTGTGATGGTATGGGGTGCCATTGCCTACAATCAGTGGGCAAATACAAGGGGGGTCCTGGGGTCCAGACCTCCCCTCCAAAGCCCTTAATTTTTTTCCGATTGATTATAATTCTAAGTATAGAGTACGTAAAATTTAATTAAATATTTGTTATTAATGCTTAAATTTATTAATTAATGATTAATTTTATTAATTAATGCTAATTATTTATTCAATATTTAGTTTTTTACGGTGTTTTGTTCCCGAAAATCGACAAAGTCAAAAGGAGCATGATACAAGAATGGTGAAATTTCAACCCCGGACCCCTCCTTGAAAAATTCTTGTGTGCGCTACTGCCTACAATGCACGGTCACCCTTATTATTGATCCGTGGCACCATGGCAGCCCAATTGACGGTTCAGCGGATTTGGAAAGATTTAACCAGATTGTTATCTATCTAATCCTACTAGAACTGGATGTTTGATTGTTGATCTAGGAATCGTTGCTTTTTGAAGAAGAATCGATATTCAGAACACAACTTATCATTCCTGAAAAAGAAGACGCTATGATTTCGACCAGAGCAGAAGTGTTCTTCTGAGCTCCGAATTGCATTCTATTTCCGTCCTGATGGCACTAATGGAAACCGATCCACCAGATATTACCAACAGCTGCGAAGAGAGAAACAGGCTTTCGCTGGAAATCGAAGCCCTTGACATAGTTATCAATCACTGCACTGAACTTGTCAACTTTCCAAACACCGATGATATAACCACGAGATGAAGGCCATTATTCGGGCATCTATTGATGATACCCAAAGATAAAAGGATAAAATGGTGAGTGAGCTTCGTTCCCTCCCCCATGTATGACTTTTAATTGCAATGGTAATTACTGTACTCACCCCCAATACCGACTGAAAAGCATAAAGATAGTGATTCTAATCACATTTTAAAAAATTATTCTGAAGCACCCAAAAATACAAATAATGCTAAAAATAAAAATAAAAATAAAAAACGTAAAATTAATAAAAAGGATTCTGTGGAAGACTTTGTCTTCCCCAAGAAAACAGCTAGACCTGTCTCTCCTTTACCTAGTGAGCCAGTCACTGTAAATAAAAGTTTCTCAGATCTTGAATCTAAAAATGATAAGGATCAGATTGCTCCGGAAGAAAATAATGAAACAGCGCCCCAAAACCCAAGCCCCCTCCCCCAATTCATCTTAAAATTAAGAAAAATATCAGAGACCAACTTAAATCCATTTATCAAAAATTCCCAGATATCACTAACAAATCGTCAGTAGAATTTATTAAATTAATCACTAATGACATAGAAGAGTATCGCGCTCTTACAAATTTTCTTGAAGAAGACAAAGATTTTGAATTTTTCTCACTTAAACCAAAGCCAATAAAACCAATCAAAATAGTCATTAAAGCAGTGTTTCTCAAACTGGAAGGCGTGGTAACCCTGCCAGGGGGGCCGCGAGCATATTGAAAATAAAAGGTTTAAAAAAATAATTTTTTGGAATGAAATAAAACAAAATGCTTTCTGACATAATAAAAAATACACATTTACACTGATATAATTTATTTTTATCATCTGGTGATCATCAAAAATAAAAAAGATTCCACTTCAAACACTCATTAGCCATCTTTGATCCTATAACCAAATTAAAAAAATATTTTGTTTGCTTTGCGGTCAATATGAGAACGATGAGAGATTTTTTTTTTTACGTTTCTTTTAACGATATCAAACGACGAGAGATTTTTTTTATTACGTTTCTTTTAACCTAAAATATTACTTTAGCTGACCTTCGAACTTACTGGTATGGCTATCTCCGTCTTTTTTGTAGGGAAGTTGTAAATATATATAATACATATATTTCTGTTTCCTCTTTTTCCATGTGAAAGAGTTTTATGATACATGGATAAGCATGAGTATTCTGCAACATATAATGCATAATGAAAAACGTTTTACACTATTATTTTTTAGAGCATGCTACACTTTCCTTATGAACACTTTTGTAGTTTTGATTACTGTGTTGTACGACTTATTATGGTTTATAAATGTAAATAAGCAGAATATTTTTAAAAAATGGGCTTCTGTGATCCCTATTGAAGGAAGTTGAAACTGATCAAGCAATTGAAGAACCTACTGAAATAATGCATATTAATCAAGATCACGAAAGTAAATATCAGAAAAGTGTTTGACATGAAACGTTTGAGTTGATTTAAAATTTTCAAATGCTGCCTAAAGATCTTTATGAAGAAAACTATGAAGCCATAATGTAGCACTTCACCTTGTCAAAAAGACACAAGGAAGAAAAAGTTCAAAATGCTATTTGTAGATCATCAAACAACAGCAAAACTGCAAAAACGTGAACAAAATATGACAGTTTAGCTGAAAAATAACGTTCCTGTGTTGTTAGCGAAAAGTGTCTGTGATTTATGTCCTTTATTAAGGAGACGCACATTTGGAACATTTTCTTTAGTTTTATTGGATTTTTTCTTAAATTTTCTAAGAAAAATTGCAAAGTCCTTGAAAGTAGGGGTAAGTATATTTTCTCTTAATTAAATTATTCACTGGAATTGGGATTTTTATCCTGTATAGTAAAAATAACTATAAAATA
Source organism: Trichonephila clavipes (assembly GCA_019973935.1). NCBI lineage: Eukaryota > Metazoa > Arthropoda > Arachnida > Araneae > Nephilidae > Trichonephila > Trichonephila clavipes. The sequence goes on along the minus strand of BMAU01021352.1, from coordinate 116,353 downwards.
AATTATAGTTTTAAAACAAACTAAAAAACAAGCTTTTATAGTGAATCGAACTAAAAAGTAATATATATATATATATATATATATATATATATATATATATATATATATTACTTAAAAGTAACATATACAAAATTTAATACTTATCTTGTTAATTTGTACGGTTTATAATTATGATCGTATAGTAGCTTTAGCGCAAAAGTGCATTATTATTCCATTCAATACATTATTATTTTTAGGGAGGCGCGATAAAAATTATGATTGAAAATTGGGTCGCCAGTAGTAAAAGTTTGAGAACCACTGCATTAAAGGACTGACCATTTTTACCAAAACTCACGAGATACAATCCGACCTAGAAGAAGAAGGATTCACAATTGAAAATGTTTCCCAATTAATTTCTAAGAAAACTAAGACCGCTCTCCCATTTTTCCAAGTCCCCCCCCAACGCCAATAATCAAAAAATCTTCGATCTCAAAACTGTCGGCTACATGCAAGTTAAAATTGAAGGTTACCTCATTAGAGGAATTATCCAATGTTTTAACTGCAACAATTTCTTTCATACGGCAGAAAACTGCCACCTCAAGCCAAGATGTCTAAAGTGTGGAAAAGAACACCCCACTCGTCAATGCCCGATAAAGGAGCGACAGGAAAACCCCTTCTGCATAAATTGCCAAGAATATGGTCATTCGGCCTGCTACACCAAATGCCCCAAGTTCCCTAAGCCAAAAAACAGCACGCCCCTTACCGCGAATAAAACTTTCGAAAGCAACGTTCTTAGGGGGAAGGTGTCTCTTTCGCTAACATTGTTAGCGGAACCGCATCCCCCTCCACCCCCACCCTAGTCCACAAGTTAACTGAAAAAACTAGTGAAAATTCAAATAACAAAGTTTCCCACGGAATCCAAGCCATAGAAAATGAAAATTCAGACCTAGCCCAAGTGATTGAACTGGTCAGCATGATTTCTAACATCATAAAAAGATCACCTGAAATTTTACAATTACTTCCCAAATTAAAAAACTCCGAAGATGATAAAGCTAAGGCTTTACTTCTTTTCGAAGCTATGTTAGATAAATTTTAAACTCCTTTTTCCGTAATTTCTCTTTCTACAAAATTTATTATATTTTCATTTTATTTCCTTGAATATTTTACCATCAATTGTTAAACTTTAACATCAATAGCTACTCTTTAAAAATTTTTCCAAGTACAATTTTCGAAGCTCATTCCCATCATCCAATCAAAGCCACTCATGAGAAGTCATGCGCCTGCTATCCCATTGGTTCCTGTCACCGATTTCCACGCCCACCATCACCAGCCAAGGAGCAAAACCAAGCCGATTCTAAAACAAGATAGAGGACTGAGGGATTGACGTATCCCAGTTCCTTATAAAATGTAACCATCTGTAACCATGACAGCCCAGCGGTATGTCCATGACATCCTGCAACCCCATGTGTTGCCACTCATGCAACGGCTCCCAGGAGCCATTTTTCAACAATACTCGGCCTCACACGGGAAGGGTGTCACAAGACTGTCTCCGCACTCTTACTACCTTTCATTGGTGTGCACGCTCCCCAGATTTATCTCCAATCGAGCATATCTGCTATCATTTGGTACAGCGAGTTGGGCATCCCACGAGTTTGAGCGAACTGGAGGCAAGGTTACAGCTAATATGGAACGAAATGTCTCAAGACATCATACAGAACTTGTATGCCTCAATGCCCGATCGTATCGCATCGTGCATTCGCGCTAGAGGGGGTTCAACAGGGTATAAAATCTTCCGTTCTTTTGCTTTTTTCTCTGAAATAAATGATCATTTTTCTTTGATTTTCTAATAATTTACTTATATCATAGTAGCTATTAGGTATGTAAAATTTCGTTTCATTTTGACGACTCCTTATTGGTGCGCTAATTTTTTTGTCCATGAATGTATAGATATATTACTAGATAGTGAATATTCTTCATTTACTATCCTGGGTTCCTTGAGATAATTTTATACTCGTTTGAACAATGTTTTACAAAACTAAATAGCTTTTTAAGGGAAAATGTACCACCTTTTTTTTGTATTTGTGGAAAAAAAAACCTACAATTTAGGAGAGGGAACAACTTATCGACATATTAACAGATTCGATGTTAAAAATTCTAAATTTTAGCAAGAACAGCTCCTAATTCAATTAAAATACACAGTATTTCTCCCACAGCGATAAAAATTTTAATGCCATTCAGAATAATGTGCATAAGTGAAAAATATTTCTCAATGTGAGTGGCTACAAAAACAAAATATAGAAACAAATGAAACTCAGAATACGTAATGCGATTGCTTTTACTCTTATTAGACCTAGACTTCGACTGTTTGAGTGAAAAAATGCTAGCACGTTTCCCAGTTACTAAACATAATGCATGGGTAGTTGACACTTGGATCATAGATTAATATTATTAATAAGTAAGTTATATGAAAAGAGTAGATTAAAATTTTTAAATAATAAATGCAATACTTTTTTGAATTGCCTATATAATTATCTATTGTTGATCAACTTAAAATATTATTTTAAGATATATTCTTCTAAGTCTGTGTGTGTGGAATAGGGTTCCACGAAAATACTTTCTAGTTTTAGGGGTTTCACGAAAACACCTTCTAGTTCTAGGGGTTCCGTGAGTAGAAAAAGTTTGAAGAGACCATTGGTCTAAATAGAATAACAAAGGTTCCGTGAAGCCGCATAAACGGTAACGTCCACAATGTATTATGTATATAAACAATTTACTTTAAATTATTTCGGCCTTAGAAACAGAGAATATTCAAAACCGCCAAAGAAAAGCGAATCCTTACATCTTAAGTCACCAAATCGATTTTTAAGTACATATCATTCCATAGGATGAAGTCAGTATGCAGGCAGGCTGAAAACAGACGGGGGAGATAATTTTCGGTTATATTTACTCGTATTTCCGCTTCTGACTGCTGTTGGATTGCGAATCTACACTTTCTCACCAAAACGGCGATTATTTTCCGAAATTCTTTTTTTTTTTTCCTTCTCTTTTCTTCTTCTTTTTTTTTTTGTGCGTCGATTCTCTTCCTCCCCCCTTTTGATTTATTTTTAATTTTCGCTAAGGAGCCCAGTGTAATGCCTAATGTATGGAATGCGATTGTAGAGGGAAGAATATATTCAATAACTGTTAAAAAATATTGCACAAGAAATACTTTCCCGCGTTAAGGTATTCGACTGGGTTTGGAACAGTTATTTTGAAAAAGCATGTAAGTGAAAAATTTGTTTCATATTTAGTGTCACTTGAATTAGAAATGCATGCAAAATTGTTTAAAAATAGCATTTCAATACAAAATTATTTAAATGAAATTTTTTCGGCCCCAAATGAAGACAGAATAAAATATTTTCGAATTATTCATTCTCCTTTTATGATAAATGCTTCGATAGCAAAATAAAATCACATACTTTCAAAACATTGTGCTTTAAAGAAAAATGCTTTTTCTGTAAAATTTTGCCTATGTATAGGAACAGAGCCTTAACTAGAATTTTTGAAAAATTCACATTATATTCAGATTTACTATCAATTAAAATATTTTTTTGTTGTTAAAATTTCTCTACTTGAACGTATTTAAATAAGAATAATTCCACATCTAAATTATATATTTCAAAAATCCTAGTTCAGCATCTGTAGAAAAGTTTTAGTTGAACAAATACAAAGTTCTTTTGATTATAGAACCATTTTTCATAAAAGAAGAATGTTTTGAAAATGGCGATTCTGTTTTCATTTTTTTCCAAAACATTGCATTTAAATATATTTTCATTGTAATAATATTAAAAAAAAATTTAATGTATATATTTTAATTCAGGTGACACTAAATATCAAAATAATTATTCATTTATTAAATTTTTCAAAATCCTTGTCCAAATCCAGTCGGATACCTTAATTATTTTTCAAACATAATTACATTTTTAAAAATAGTAAAATAATAATGAACTGGTTTCTTAAGTTGAATTAGTTAAGCACAATAATTATTAGAGGTGAAAAATAAAAATTCCCAAAAAATCCAAACTAAAAAAATGCTGTTGACCAGGGGTGTCCAATACGCGGACCGCATGTGGCCCACCAGTATGTAAGTTGCGGCCCACCGACTCTTTTTAAAAAAAATTTTAAACATCAAGTTTTTAAAGTTTTTTCATTTTGAAATTTATTTGAGAGGAAATTTATGTATATATATATATATATATATATATATATATATATATATATATATATATATATATATAAAAGAAATATGTAATATTTATCAAGAACAAGAAATAATATATATATATATATATATATACACTCTGTCGCAAAAAAATATATGCACCCAGAAGAAATTGAGCTACATTCACGAAATTTGGTATGCATGTAGTGTATATGAAAATAAACAAATGATTAAAAATTCAGAACAAAATATCATTTTATTAAGCGGTTACAGCTTGCAAAAGGTTAAAAATCAGTAAGTAGTAAAGCCACCTCTGGCAGCTATACAAGCCGAAATTCGGCGTGGCATCGATTCAATTAGATCACTTATGACCCCCTGTGGAAGATCCTGCCATAGTCTTTGCATCTGCGCAGTTAATTCTCCTGTATCTCGGGACGGCTGCAGTTGCCTTCCCAGCGCTCCCAGACATGCTCTATTGGCGAAAGATCTGGTGACCTGGCAGGCCATGGTAGGACGTCATATCCTTGAAGGCATTGTTGGGAGAGTCGCGCAGTATGTGGACGATTATTATCCTGTTGATAAATGGCACCTGAGCGACTTGATAGCATGGGTAGCACAATCGGCGTTAAAATATCGTCCACGTATCTGCGAGCTGTCAAAGTGCCTTGAAGGACCACTAAAGATGATCGTTTGTCCCAAGAAATTGCTCCCCACACTGTCACACCTTGTGAAATTGCTGTATGCCACTCGACAATAAATGCCGGATCGGACCGCTGGCCGGTGCGCCTCCAGACACGTGTGCGGTGGTCATCAGCACTGAGACTGAATCGGGATTCATCACTGAAGATGACACGTCTCCAGTCTGTCACACTCCAAGTTGCCCGAGGTCGGCAAAAATCCAGTCGACACTGCCTATGATGTGGGGTCAGTGGTAAGCGTCTTAGCGGACGTCGGCTCCTCAAGCCAACTTCGGTCAGTCGTCTCCTTATGGTTTCTCTTGATGGCACTGGATGTCTGGAAGGAGGTAAGTGGCGTTGAATCGATGCTAGCGACGTTGTTGGTGCCGAAGTGGCCACTCTTCTGATTGCACGATCCTCGCGATCATTTGTGTTCCTGGGACGTCCTGACCCTCCGCGACGGTACACTCTACCTTCTGTGATCCACTGTTGCCAACACCGAGCAACTACCATATCGCTCCGACCGAGGTGGCGGCCGATACGTCTATTCGACCAACTTGCTTCTCTGAGGCCTATTATACGGCCCCTATCAAAGTCCGTCAGCTGCTCGTACTGCCGCCGGTTACGTCTTAGAGGCATCCTAAGTCTCAATATCGTCTATCAAAGTCATCAGATTCGTTTGGATAGCCGTACGGCACTCGTACTCATGCTTTTAAACTCTCCCAGTTGCGCAACAAATATGCGCATAGCACACTTAGCCTTGTCTCATTGGCTTCGAAATTTTAATCATTTGCATATCTCTTACCAGACTACATTCTTGCCGAGTTTCGTGATTGTAGCTTGATTTCTTCTGGGTGCATATATTTTTCTGCGACAGAGTGTATATATATATATATATATATATAAATCTACAATGTATTTGCCTGTTACCTGTTCTTGTTTTAAAATGAATCCTTTTGGATGATAGAAATGTCCTTTAGATTAAAATAGATTTATGTTTTATCAAACAGTTACATTTGATTTTACTATAATAAATTACTTTTTTAATAAATTCCGAATTGCATTATGCATATCCTTTACTATGGATGGCACATGATTCTTTGTACATGCGACTTTCATTTCTCCTCCTCCTCCTTTTCTATTTAGAATGCCCAAAAAGCAAGAGGCAGTTTATATATTTTTCAAAGTTTTAAAAAAAATATTCAGGACGGTTAAGATAAAGGACAATGTATACTTAATCGTTTGCGAATGACAGCACAATAAAATTTCAACAATGAGTAACGAAAGATCAATTCAAAAGGAACACCGTAATTTTCAAGAAAATGGCATTTTAAACATTATTTGATTATTGCGTTATTATATTATATAAACATTATTATATTATCTATGTCTGTATACATGGAAAATAATGAAAACAATAATAATAATTCATTCTGTTTTAAATTTCCATTCCAATTTTTTTTTGTTTCCAAATCTGATAAAAAGGTATAAATTGTTATGTGCGCCCGCGAAATTATAATGTTTTTCCTTTCATAGAATTTAAAAATCAATATTATTTCCTTTGATTTTTTCAGATTTAAAAGAAATTCTTTCGTGTATATTTTAAGAGAATCGTTTCGCCTAGGCGGATTATTTTCATTGATTTTTCATAGACAAAAATTGAATATTGTTTTATCGCATTCTCGCCAAAATCGCCAAATCATACTCACGGTTTTTCAGTCTCCAGCCTAACTGTTGAAGAAACGTATCATTATTTTGCGCCGTCTCTAATTTTGTGAGAAACCTTTTTCTAAAAAAAATTGGAGGGAATTACATCCGCAAACAATGAAAAAAAGGCTGCATTGTAAGGCATGAAAAACTGGGATGTGACCAAATGAGGCATGTTTCGAGTGATTGATGAATATAGTGCCTCATAGAGTTCTTTAAAATATATCAGAGAGAGAAGTGAATGAGGCAGTTAAAATATATCAGTGAGTGAGTCAGTGAAAACAGTAATAGCACTACTAAGCTACTCGACGGCTTTTGGCTAGAATATCAGTCAAAAGACTAGGTAACGAAAATAAAAAAAAAAGCCCTGAAGTCTCTAAGCAATAAATTCGAATTTTAATGTTAGAATTCTTGAGATTAAATTAACCTGTGATTTTGCAAATTTAATCAATTAAACTTTAACTAGACAATGGCATTGTCTAAAATTCATTACTCTACAATAATTTTTCCTTTGTGTTGGAATTTTTTTTTCCGTCAGTGCATAATTATCTAATTTATTAACAGCAACACGATATTTTTTTTTAAAAAAAAAGAAAGATTTGTAGTAAAAATCTCTTAGGCCGTTTGTATACTGTTTTTTTGAACGAACGTTATTCGAACTGGAAATAACAAAGGAAAGAAATTTAATTAATTTACACACAATTTATTAGTGAATTTTCCGTACTTTAGTGCTGTAATTTATTTGGTATTTTTAAAATATCGATGTGAATGTCAGCATGATTTTTATTAGCTGATCTAGAAAACTTTCACATAATGGGACATGATTTATTATTATGTTTTCAAATTAAAAGGAAAGGATTCCAATATGTCAGGAACAATGATAAATTTTAAAATTAAATTAAATTAGCTTAAAAACGTTAAATGCACTGCTGGCCATTAAAATTGCAACTCCAGGAAAGAAGGCAAATAACAAAAAATGTTACTCATTAAACAAATACAACATAGCAGCAAGTTAACATTTTTAAATTTATAGGTAAATTGGTATCATACAAGATCGGAAGTTAGTACACATGTGTGGCTGCAGCTTCTGGAAACTAAAATGGCTCTAATTTGGATAGGCATGAGAACGAACTGGACTTAGAAGGGGAGGGCATGACTAAAGAAATTCATTTGGGGACGAGACTTCGTGTAATAGTAGTACTCCTTTTGGGTGTTCAACCCTCGATGTAATTCCGCCGAATGGCCATTCAGTTAGGAGAAAATAGCCTTCTAAATTCATGCTTAGCTTTTATACAGTTAAATTTTAATTATCTCCAGCGACACAATGGCGTAGTTGGTAGAGTACTTGTTTACCACGCGACCGGCCAAGGTTCCAGTCGCGCGAACAGTAGTTTTGCTTTATTTTTTAAATTCTTTAAATTATTTTTAGAATTATATAAATTTATTTAAAAAAGACTTTTTAAATATTTTATATAACTATAAAACAATTAAATTAAAAATATATAATATAAGATATATATTATTTTTATATATTAATTATTCAATAATTTTTATAAATAATTATTATTACATGTTTTATGTATTAATATATTTTTTTTATTATATTCTATTTATGATATACTGTATTTCATATTCTAAAACTTTTTATAACTAATTTTTATATAAAATATCTTTTAATATTTATTATAATAAATATTATTTATTAATAATTATATTTATAAAATATAATATAAATATTTATATAATTTCTGTAATTATTTTACTTTTTAAAATACACAATAACTATCTAAAATATCATTTAATATGTAATAAACCTTTTTTTAAATAAATTTGTTTAAATGTAAAAATAGTTAGAGGAGCTTAAAAAAAAACCCGTTCGCACGACTTGAACCTTGGCCAGTCGCATGGTAAACAGGCACTCTACAAACTACGCCATTGCGTCGCTGGAAATAACTAAAATTTAATTGTATAAAAGCTAAGCATGAATTTCGAAGCCTATTTTCTCCGAAATGACTGACCATTCGGCGGAATTACGTTGAGGGTTGTACACCCAAAAGGAGTACTACTATTACACAAAGTCTCGTCCCAAAATGAATTTCCTTAGTCATACCCTCTCCTTTTAAATACGGATGTCATTTTGTGCTGCTTTAAGTCACTGCCTTCTTTTATGAATCGTAGTGGTTGGAAGAGGCCAAGTCTCAGCAACCCATAGCCAGATGCTTTCAATGGGTGAGGGCTCTGGTGAACGTGCTAGTCAAGGCAACATTCAGTGGTGTAGCATACACCCCCGAAACCCCCGCATCGTGGGGGAGGGGGCCAAGGTTCTAGGGGCCCAAAGCCTGACTGCCGCCAAGTATCTACTCTTTGTAAAATATAACTTGGGGGCCCAAAACCTGACTTTGCAGGGGGGCCCAAATGTTCTCCGTTACGCCACTGATTTATAGTGTTTGCCATCCTCATAAAATTAACAAAAATATGTGTTAAAAGGTTATTTAAAATAATGTTATTCGTGTTAGTATGATATATAATCAATGATTACACTTTAGGCTGAATGAGTATGAGTTTCGTTCTGATTCTATTGCTTCATTTTGTGTGATTTTATCCTATTCAATGGAATATATTTCTTCTACAAGGTACATGTTTATTTCTCGAGTTGAAATTGAATTGTACAAAAATAAAGATTAAGCAGTATAGATCGATTTTCTACCTTTAATATACAACATACTTTTCATATGCAATCGTAAGAATAGATAGTAAGTTAAGTTCATGGACTTAACAGGAGACAAAATTGTATTTTATCTTATGGTATCTGACGTAGTTTTAATTTTATAAACACCGAGTTTGTGGATTAAGGTATTTAATCATTAGATCACGAATCAATTTAGTTTAAACTTGCGTTTATTTTCTCACTTCCATATTGTTTTGATTATTTATTTTCTTTTGTACTGGCTTACTTTTGATATATATAGCTGAGATTTTTGTTGTACAGTTTATTTAAGTATATATATATATATATACAAAAAAACAATCATTTTTGACCCTAACGAGATTAGTTGGTAGAAACATATTATTAATTGGTTGATTTACAAAGGACTAATCTGTCCAAAATTAGAGAAAACTTGAATTTTTAAGAATCTAATATACAGATAAAACATTCTGAAAAGTCTCAAAGAAACAGGATAACATGAAAACTCGTAAAATAAGTGCGAAAGTAAAAATGAATAAATCACTCATTTTAAAATAATGCCACTTACGAATTTTGCCAAGCAAATAAAACGATGCCAATGATTTATCGATTAAAAACTCGATCTATGGTTAATAATAGCAACACCCACCCACAGTTCCTTCTTCTCTTTTCTAGAAATCTCTAGAAATCTTTTTTAGGTGATTCCAAGAATCTTATGTACTTGTACTAATAGCAACCCTAATTCAGGATAGCTACACGTGTCAGCGATCGATACAGCTTATTGCGTATTGGTCGCCATGGTTACTACCTGTTGTTTTGCTCTGGATTATCCTCTCCAGTTGCCATAAAAACTGCCGTTCCTCTTTTATCCAGCCTCTCTAATTCAGTGTAGGGACGCTATAAGTTTGAAACGAAAATAGAGAATTTCTGGGAAAATGTCGTGGCAACTGGTGCAAACCTGGGGGATTCCTGGAAAATCAAATTAATAAGGTAGAATGCATCAATTCCATTTTAAAGGTTATTTATGGCTAATTATTGTAATTGTGAATATATATTTTTTCTTTTGAAACGTACATAGTTACACCATAAAATATTTCATAAAGTTTTAAGCAAATTAAATATCTAATTTTCTAAATAAAAATGAGTTCAATTGATTAATTCGTTAACATTATTGTAAATTAGATATTAATTATATAAGTATTATTATAAGTTACTACAATCGTTAAAATCGAAGAACAAAAAAGAAAATACAAACTATGTCAACATATTATGCAGAAAAAATGAAAGAACACACAAAATTGTATAAAAATACAAAAATGAAGAAAAAATACTGAGGAATATCAAAAGTAAGAACATAAAAAAATAAGAGAGAATATCAAGAGAAATATCAAAATATACCTTCACAATTTTTTTCATCTCTACCCAAATTAAATAAAAACTATACAACAACTAAAAACTACGCATCTAGATTAAAAGATATAGTGCACTATAATTTTTAAAAAAATATATATACCCTTTCATTTTGTTAAAACACTTCTTCACCAATCTACTTTCATTTTGAAAAAATAAATAAATAAAGGAGCCTTACAGTAGTCGCATATAATGTGTAACATCTGACATGTTATAGTGGTAAATATGCAATAGTAACTTTGTGACGAATCTATACGGAACTTTATCACTAACCTTCTGAACCGACCTTTTTAGGGAAATTTAATTCCCTACCTATTTCCAATCAACTCCAAAAAGCGGACAGGATTCCTTGTTATGCAGATTAGATTCAGTATTTAAGTCAAACGAAATAGTAAAGTTAGAGCAGTAGGAGATAGACATTGAAACATAGAGTTATAGTGATTTTGAATTGAAATATTGTTGTTGAAGATAAATTAACCTCATGAAGAATTGAGATTCCGAGTGGTAAATATCTTTTTGAAGTTAAAGTCTCACTCAAGTTTTAAGAGTCGGATTAAAGTTAAATGTTCAATAAGAACATTATTAAATATAACTCTGGGATCTCTTATCGTGGTAATTTCTGCGTGATCATTATTTAATAAATTAATTAATTGAATTATTAACTAATTAAGCTAATTTAAAAGATATTATCTTTAAAACCTCATAATATTAGAAGTCGAATTTGTTAATAAGTCTTTGATTTTATTTGGGAAAGATATCCAAATAAAGAAAGTTATTTATAAAAATGGCTACTGGTTCTTTTATGTCTCATAATTATTCTAGTTCTCAAAGTGAGGTCCCCAGGGACTATCACAACTTATATCCTGAAAAAAAATGAATCGGGTGTGATTGGAAATAATTTTCCATCGAATAATTATATCACTGAAAGTTCTATTTAATTAACACAAGGAGTAATGCAATTTTTTTATCAAACATAATTATTCTTGTTCAATATGGGGAAGAGCGGAGACAATAGACTTATGATATCTACACTGCTTTTTGTAAAAAATGCAACACCATGAATGAATAATCAGAATTAAATGAACTTTGCGGCAAATATCAATTAAAGGATGTTACGTAAAATACTAAAGTTTCAGAGCCACCACGCATGCGCGGCGAGTACAGCGTGCACAGCGCCTTCTGAAATGACGCCGAAAACGTATAAATAGAGGGTTGTAGCGGGACGTTGAAAATAGTTAATGATTATTTGTTAGTGGCGAAGTATGCCTCCATTTCGAAATAAGGAGAAATTACAACAACTTACGGAGTTTGAACGCGGGAGGATTATCGGCTTTCGAGAAGGAGGATTTTCGTATCGCGCAATAGGAGCTCGTGCGCAGCGGAACCGTTCCACAGTGATGCGAGTTTGGAAGCAGTGGACCGACGAGCACCAAACAACTCGAAAAACTCATAGTGGACGACGGAAGGAGACGTCAAAGCGTGACGATACACACTTGTTCCACACGGCGTGAAAGACCGTACAGCTCCTCCAGGCAGTTGGCAGCACGTTGGTCTAATGCTACAGGTGTACTAATGTCGGCTTCGTCAATTCGTCGACGTCTGCTGCACCGTGGATTGCGTGCAAGTGTGCCTTTATACAGGATCCCCCTCACGGCAAACCATCGATGGCTGCGTCTGCAATGGGCTCATGAGCACAGAGTCTGGAAAGCTGATTGGCACCAAGTTGTCTTTTCAGATGAATCAGGCTTTAATTTGTGAGGCCATGATGGACGCATTCGTGTTAGACGCTATGCTGGTGAACGTTGCCTTCCAGAGTGCGTTATCGAACGACATAGTGGACTAACACCCAGAGTTATGGTTTGGAGTGCAATTTCGTATCATGGACGATCCAATTTGCTATGAATTGAGGGTAATCTCAATAGCAACAGGTAGGTACGTGAAGTGCTACAGCCTGTTCGTTCCCTTCCTTTAAGGCATCCCTGGAGCTATCTTTCAGCAGGATAATGCACGCCCAAATGTTGCAAAGACTGTTCGAAACTTCTGTTCAGCCTAACACATGCAACTTCTTCCTTGGCCTGCTTATTTGCCGGATATGCCGCCTATTGAGCACGTGTGGTATTTGGTTGGTCGGCGTCTGGCTTGTGATCCGCGTCCTGCAGCTTTAAAAGACGAACTTTTGCTGCGCATACAAGCAATATGGAATTCTCTTCCACAAACAGACATTCAAAATCTGTTTGACTCCATGCCACTTCGTATAGCAACACTTATTGCAGCGCGTGGTGGTTACACCAAATACTGATTTCGGACATTTAATATTGTTTTTTGCTTTGAAAATTTCGCCATTTATTTGTACTAATACAAGTCGTTGGTGCATTAAATTTCATTTAATTCTGATGATTCTTTCATGGTGTTATATTTTATACACACAGCAGTTTAAAATATGACACTTATACTTGTGATTTCAAAGTATTTAAAAATCGTTGAAAAACAGTGTTAATAACAGTACCACTGCTAGTTGTCGAAACATTTTGGTTTATTTTCTTTTCGAGCTTTAATTCATGATTCCAAAAAGCTATGAGTGGCTAAGCTTTTGGCAAACTGAAGTTAAAGTTAAAATCACCACTCAAAATCATGGGAAGCGAGTGATAGTTTTTTTTTAAAAGAGCAGAACCACCTTTGGTATATGGTAAAAGAACAAAAGGCATGGAATCTTTAATTTTTTTAAGCATTTGATTCGAAGAAATGTATACGACCACCGAAACCACTGTCTGTTCATTTTCAAATTAGCATTCTGCCGCACATATGCCCCCAATATCGTGACTAACATTACCCATGAAATATTTCAAAACAATGCAAATTAACAGAAGTTGCCTTGTATTATGAGGAAAATGATTCAGTTAAAACTAATTATATATTACTGAGAGTTCTTGAAATCAAAGCACATTTAAGATAATGAAATTTCCATTTTGAAAATTACGCAAATGTAAAATTAAATGATTCTAAAGGTCAATCAAAACAATACAACTTTAGAAGATTGCATTTCCTTATACCTTGAAAACTTACGCATATCCGAAATAAATTATGTTTAAAGAATATTGTAAAATATTACGACACTATTAGAATATGATTTTAAATTATATTCAAAAGTAAAAGAAGAGCTGTATCTTTAGAATTTTTTAAGAGAACAGTGTACATTGATAAAGCTACTTTTAAATGAATCCTGTTGTAATGCTCAGCGGCGCGTAACGGAGAACATTACCCCTTGCAAAAGTCAGGTTTGGGGAGTCAGGTTTGGTTGAGTTGAAAATACAGAAAAAACTTTTCAATGGAGGACTTCAAAACTAAGACTGTGGTCAAAGTTGGATTAATTTAATGGATTTCAGTGTCATGCAGAAAAAGACATATTACTTATTAGTAAATAACGTTTTACTAATAAGAAAATCACATTGTAATTACAAAAATCTAAATATAGAAAAATATAAAATAGCTACACCTTTTCTCGGTAAGCCATGATAGTCGAGTAATCATGATCACGAGCTCGTCGCCGATGATGTTCCAATCGAATTATATGTTTAAATCTTAATTCCTCTAAAGACTCACGTGGAGGAGCTGTGGCTGTGAGTTTGAGTTCTGGTGGTATTAAAGATTTACTGTGTAGAGAGAGAGAGAGAGAGAGAGAGAGAGAGAGAGAGAGAGAGACGAGTTAATGCACGTTAACTCTTTCATGCACTGAGTTTTTGACAAAATTAATGCACATTAAAGGAAAATAATTATAAATATTTTAGATAAACCTCACAAAACTATAATTATTGAACAAAAGCTGGTACATAATAATATTAAACACTTTTTCAAGTAAATGGTATCCTAAGTTTTAAAAATTAGGTGGGGCATATTTTGTACCACCATGCTTCATAGTTCTAGAAGCATGGTCTTTTCTTCCCTAGGCACAATGGAACTTTGTACATATAGACACAACATATCCATTCTGTTATTTTATATATATAGTTGGAAAATAAATATGAATTCACTCTTTTTTTTTCATCTTATACTGTTATTCCTCGTATATTAAAACATTTTTCAGTCTTTCCTAATCTAATGTTGTGAGCTTAATTTTAGTTTAGTCTTAACTTACCTAATGTTAGTTTTAATTTTAAATACTCTATTCTATACATTATATTTTATTTTACCCAGTTTTTATTTAGTCAACCTATATACTAAGTGTATTAGTTGTATTTATTCTTTCCTGACATGAGCTATATACATAGCTCATTCAGGACATATTTATAATTTTGTGTATGTGTGTGTATGTACTGTTATTTAATAAATATTATTATTATTATTATTATTTAAAAAAAAAGAGTGTGTGTGCTTATGACCTCACGATAAAAGTGATAACTTCAAATTTTGTAATGTTACTTCAGGGATTAATTAGGTGAATAAAAAACCAGAGGTTATATATATAAATATATTAGTATTGTCATATAAAATTATTCATTCACATATGTCTGTACTCATGTAAAGTAATATTTTTTTGTGAAATATATAATCATATTTGTAATTAATTGTATTCTAAGAAGGAAGCAATAGGTTTATGGTAGCTGAAATAGATTATAAAAATTTTAGATTCAAAATTATTTAAATGTCTAAAAAAGAATAGATTTTTATTCTTAAATTCACCGCAATATTGCTAATGATAATAATACTATTTACCATGCGTTAAATTTATTTTATTAGTTTTATATTAAGTTCTATCTTTTGGTTTTACAAAAATAAATTGTTATAATTCTGGTAAATGCATAATATTTAGCCAAATATTACATATGGCTGTTTTAAAACAATAATTTTAAAAAGAAAATAATTAAAGTTTTTTACCAATTTTAATTCATTTATATAGCCCCTCTCCCGCATTCCAAAAAAAAAAATTCCCATATAAAGTACCAAAAAAAGTTGCCAAAATAATTGCAATACTTAACGAAGAGTTTTTTTTCCTTTTGCTGGACGAATGAATTTTATTTCCAGTAAAGATCACTGAATGGATTTAAAATGAAAAAAAAAATCGCAAACCCCGATAGAAAATCCATCATGCACCCAAATCAATATGGCGCTTAGATGAGTTATTCGTTTCCTGTTCTCTCTCTCTCTCTCTCGGCAGACAAAACAATCCTCTACAAATATACCAAGAAACCTATTGAGACAAATATACCAAGAAACCTATTGAGAGAGTTACCATAGCAATGGAGGGGATGCTTTCTGTTCTCTCGTCGGCATGAGTTTTCACGTGCTTTATTGTAATTCTATTTTAGCACTGTCTCTTTCGTTTTTGAGAAAAAATTATGATTTAATGTAGACGAATCTTTTATTTGCGATTTTCTTAATGGATTGAATCAGTGATTAGGGAGTAGGTAAACTGATGACGTCATCTGAGACACGTGCCGTTGGAGGTCGATGGTGGGCCGACGGAGGCAAAACTTTTATATCTGAGATTATTTCAACATGTTTTTTTATTAATTGTTAGAAATAAAATGTTATGTCGGAAGAGAACTGTAGCATCAGTTTCCTTCCCCACCTTTTAATTGAAAAGCCCTTTAAATCACATATGGAAATTTAATGATATATTACGAAACGATCAAAAGGAAAAGAAGAAATAAATTAAATTTCTTAAGTTTGATTTCAAAGAGAAGTATTTTGGGGAAATTTTAGTACTGAAATCATTTGATTATTTTTGTAGTTATTGTAGCAATCATAGTACTTATAATTTGATTGACTTTTGTAGTTTTGTGTTATTTTATGAAGAATATTTTAAATCCATTTCCACATTTCAATCAGAGTAAAAACATTATTTATTTTTTCAATTATTGTTCTCTCAATTTCGAAAACGGAAATCGAAAGAAAACAGATTTTATGTGACTACAAAAAGGAAGGAAAATAAACTTTCATCTAAATTCCATTAAAATATGACAATTTTAATTTCGTATAATTAATTGCAGTAGGCCTTTAAAATTACATGCTTTGTTCATACTTAGCAGGGTTGGGGGGTGAAGTGGTTCTCTGGAAATATTTTATGGTTTCAAGGGCTCTGTGTGCCGACAAAGTTTGAAGACTACTGAATCATTCAACACATACTATACATTTTTCTTTATTACAAAAGAAGGCTACAATGTCTCTTTTCTTACAGTAAAAATATACTTATAATTTTTACAAAACTAAATTAAACTTTTGCTTTAAGTTCCTTTTGTAGCTCTTAAAAAACAAATTTCTGGAATATTTCCCATGTATATTCAAAGAGGATACTGATCCTTTGGACATATTTTTCAGAAGTGATATCCAGAGGATTTTTTCAATGTAAAAACATAAATTTTTTTATCAGACACCATGAGGTAGTTTAATGTGTACAAATGCTCTTAAAAATTTTAAGATCTTCAAGGGGACATTTACATTTAATGGTTTTTACAATTTTTTTGCTTGTAACCAATGAATATGGAATAAGTAAAACAGATTTTATTCTCAAAATATTATGAAATATTAATCATTTAATTTTTTTTATGAAAAGTTTTGAGATTTATGAAGGGCCTTGAAAATGCTACTACTATTACAATAATTGACGTAGTATACACGTGAAATTTGACTTACAAACATGTCAAGCTACACTCAACAGAGTAATGTGTACAGTAAAGTTGACATCAGAATTATTGGGAGCATATTATAAACTTAAAAGGGACAGAAACAAGGAGATTCCTTGTCGTTTCATCTGTTTAATATAGCACTAGAGAAGGCAATTAGAGACTCTGGTATACAAACTCGGAAAACAATTTTTGTTAAATCTATACAACTACTAGCATTTGCAGATGATATTGATATTGTGGGAAGAACCAGCAAAAAACATAGTATTGACGGTCAGCGAAGAAAAAACTAAACTCATGTGGCAATAATAAACAGAATCTCGAATCTACAACTGCTGAAAATTAATGAATATGAGTTTGAACAAGTGACACAATTTAAATACTTAAGGTATTTAGACTATCCTAAAATCATGATTTTTTTCAAAAATTGAATTTTTTTTTTATGATTTTATTTTATAGACCATCTTATTAGCTTGATAAAAGTACCAAGCTTTTTAATGTTCATTCACTTGAACAAAAACTACAAGTGTTTTAATAAAAGAAGATGCCATAACTTTACACAAGATGTCAAACTTTAAAATACGTTTTACTCAAAATGTGTTTTTTTTTCCGAAAAACTCAAACGGGGACAGCGATTGCTCAAAAAATTTTGAATATAATTTGCGGAAATTTTTTGTGAATGTTTCGTATAACAGTAGAAGTGTTTTGATCTTCAGATTTATCAATAACTGTTTTATTTCAAAATTTACAGTCCTTTATGTGAATATAATCACTGTTTTTTTAAGCAATTTCATATAGTCACTAAGATAGAGTGCCCTAGTTTTTATAAAAATGAAACTATCTATTATCCTGAAGGTAATTTCAAACATGAATAACGAAGTAACGCATTAAAACTGAAAAATTGAATATTCGTTGAAAATATTTTTGTACAGAGCGGGCCCCGTTTATGTAATTTTTTGTACATTATCACCAGTTTTTTCCCATTTTAATAACAATAAATTTTTTTTCTAATTTCAATTTTACGATTTTTTCCTTAAAATATACTAAATAAACCTAAAAATCACAAAAAATCCCCATATCTTTATTTTTTCAAAAAAAAGTGGTCGCAAGAAGTCGGATACCTTAAGCACAATTGTAAATAATAGCAATAGCATAGAAATTGAAATCAAATATAGAATCAAGATGCGTAACAGGTGTTATCGCAGATGGTGAAACCAGTTTATAAATCTAAATATACAAAATAAAAATACAGTTACACAAAACTAGTACAAGACCAATTATTTTACAGGGCAGCAAATACTGGACAGTTAACAAAGAAGACGAAGAGAGAAACTGATGACTCTCGAGAAAAAAATCATAAGAAAAATTTTTGGTGTAGTTAAAGAAAACGGAATGTAGAGAATATATATACGATACACAACCTTGAATTTCAATCGAAATACAAAGAACCCGACAAAATGAAAGTGATCTAGGATTCCCAAATAAGGTGGCTGGGAAATGTATTTTGATAAAGCAATGAAAATCCTCTGTTAAGAAAATAACTTTCCAAACTCCAGAGGGTAAAAGAAAGAACGAGAATAAGGTGGATGGATAAAGTAGAAAAGGGGTTGAAGGACTTGGGAGTTAAACAATGGAAGACTATAGCATCAAATAAATCAAAATGGTGTAACATTAAACACATAACTAAAAAAAAGTTGAGAAATAAATTTGTTGGTCTTTTTAAAGTTTCTTTTGTATATTTTTTAAACATACATTCAAAACATAAATTTCTAACATAAATGGGTAAATTTGTGACAAACCTTAAAGGAACTTACATAGCTTTATTCCAATATAGGAACTAATTTGATATTGGAGTGCCAGTGGCATAGCGTGGGGGGTCATGGCCCCGGTCGGCATACGAAAAGGGGTGGCGACAACCACTGCGATATCTAAATTCAAAAAGTATTTTGAACTCCAAATCGCGCCCGCGCTGACCCAAGCCAAGCGGAACCACGCGGATGCCACACGGTGACGCGTGGAGCTGGGTGAAGTCATATAAGCCAAAAGTCATAAAATTTTTACGACTTTTGGTGTTTCGTTCAAATGTATGCTCCAGGGGTGGCTCTAGCACCAGACAAACCGAACCCATGTCCGGGGAGGCATTTGGACCGATTGAGATTTATTCACAGACATTTAGACGCCTAGGCGAAATCACGTGACGACGACAGCAACATATCCCCGCGTTTTGAATCAGTGTGTAAATTTCGTATGCTTGATATGTTTACTTCTTGTGTGTGAAACTTATTTCTGAAATTTTATTTATTTTTATTATATTTTTGCATTATCCTTGTTTAATAATTAGGTATGAAGTATTTCTCGTAATTTTTTAGCATAATTTTTTTTTTTTTGTTTCAGTTTAGTATATTTGTCATTATAGGTGTTAGTGTGCGAAGCCGGTAGCTTCTTGCAGTGTTTGTTTATATATTTATTAATAGTTCTAGATTACTTTTTAGCATCCTAATAATTAGTCCTTTGTTTTCATGTAGTTTATTATGTTTATTTACGCACGAAAATGATTTACAGTATAGAATTGAGACCATTGAATTTTTGGAAAAACTTCTCATATGTGTACAATTACTTATTGGTACATATAGTGTATCACACTCCTCATAAATTCATAAAATAGTGTAATTTATTAGAAACATGCAGATATGAAATGGTCCCATTTTGAAATGTTAATGTTTATACCTTTCATTCTCTGATTCCCTTAGTAAATACCAGCTACAAATATTTAATGTTTTTAGAAATACTATCTCTATAATTTCTCATAGAAGAGTATGGAACATTCAGAAACAGGAAATGCAAGTAAATATAATATTGGAAATGAATTTATAATAAAATTTATCAATGACATGGATATATTTTTGTTTATTTAAAAATTTTCTTACCTATTTCTAATGTTTAACAAGAGATTTATACTTTTTGAGAGCAGAGTGTATAAAATAATAGTTGGTTAGTAATGAAAGTTTTTGATTAATAATTAGGAATTCTTCTGTGATGGAAATGAAATCGTTTTTAACATCATTTAAAGGTTTGGGATATCTGAAATAATCTCATTATAAACAAACATTTGATATGTTTTATAGTTTGACTTCCTTTGTAATTATTACCCTTCAAAAGGTTTGAATTTTTTTAGAAATGCTTGTCTCCAACATCCAGAAAGAAATGAACTTGACTTTTTAAAAATAAATTAAGCAACATGCTTAAAGAAATAGGCTTTTTAATAAAATTATTTTAAAGTATAAAACAAATTAGTAGAACAATTGTTTTCATGAGAAAATTTCTCATATAATGAAGCAGAAAATTCTTATCGGACAGTTTTATTCAATAATCATACTCATTTTAACATGCATTATTTATTGAAACTTAATTTTAACATTACATGAATATACTATAAGTAAATAAAGCAGACTCTATGAATGTAACACTATATTATAAGGACAAATAGTGAACAAATAGACGATCTAACTGACTAACGAAGCAGATTAAATGAAATATCCTAAGAATTTTAAAATTTCAGATCTTAAATCTATACAATCAACTTTCTGAATTTACATAAAACAAATTATAATACTTAAATCATGCAACTTATAGAAATAAGTTTCGAATAAAAAAAATACACATATAAAATGGCAATGTAACTATTTTTTGTAAAATATCTCGATACAATTTTTTTCATGTCCAATACAATTTCAAGTACAATAAACCTTTGTATAACATTTGGTTATCATACCTGTAAAATTACATATTAAATACTAAAGCTTATTATATGTATTTTTAAACCACTCTAATTTTCCTTACATTAATTTTTATTTTTATTAATAAATCTTTACATTGAATATACTACATCAAAATAAAATTGATAAAGGATTTTCCTTTTTTTTTGAATTTCACACTAATTACAAAATTCCTACAATCTGTTCCTTTAAAATATACGAAGCATTATCTTACGTTTTAATTGCAATATTTGATTTTTTTACACTGAACATACCAACACTTAATGCATACCTATTTCTACCAGTTATTGTATGTATAGTGTTAAATATACTTCAGTTCATTCAAAATTAAACTTATTTGGATTAATGTATTGACATGTTATTTTGTTATCATTGATTATGCATCTTAAGTATCCTTTTATGCATAATTATATTTATATTAAAAAAAGTTGAAAATGAAACAACATTAAGAAAATAGATTCAGAATTCTCTCTTGCTCTAAAGTTTCTCTCTCTCATGTTTGAAAATATATTAACTTCAAATATAAAATTAATTATACTTCAAAGTTGGTCTAAGAAATGCTAAATCAGTACTCATACCATTTCAAAATTTGGAACATACATATTAAATTGCCGACTAATTTCGCCAATCAAAAAGACATCCGAATTTTAAAAAAAATTATATCACTATAATTACTGTATTCTAACATGATCATGAACAGTTTCTACTATTGGATGTATATCGTAGCATTTGGCAGTTTTATGATTTTAAGAAATTAGAGAGTCTATATTATAATATACAAGTGCTCCAAATTTGCCCTCTCAATACACGTCACACAAAAATATCAGTGATTTTGGACAATTAACCCATTAAAAATAATTTTGAAATTTTTCTGAAATTACCTTTTTTACTGAATTTTGCATTAATGTAGATTATTGCGAACAGCAATTTGTCAAGTTATTCCTTTAAGGGTAAATAGAAAAATGAAAAAGGTTATATTAAAATTTCGAATACTTCTATTGCTTTTAGAAAGTAAATATACTACAGAATCAAATGTTTATATGTAAAATCATATTTGGTTTCATGATCTTAATTACTGATAAATATCATAGAACTGATCTAAGAACACTTCTTGGGTCAATATTTGTAAATAACTCAATACAACAAATTTATTCAGGACTTAAATTTATGAGCAGGATAGTATCAATACAGATGAACCTTTTAGAATTTAATACTTATGTAAAAATTAAAAAATCCAGAGTATTCTTATGCTTAATACATTTCAGCTGGGGTTGCATAGATTTCTTCAATAAACTGTGTTATACTTCAATAATATGTGTATAGTCTATATGTAAAACTTATCATCAAAATTAATGAATTTTACATTTTGATAACCCTTCTGCAAATACCAATAAATGTTATCCATAGTAAAAAAAATTGTACATCTGTGTGACAAATTTATACCAGTCAAATTCTGAAAAACAGATGTTGTGTTAAGAAATCCCTATACTACATAATAAATACATACACCACACAAATATTTTATAATTTTTATTTTTTGTGTAAAATAATTATGAATTCAAAAATGACATTATTTTGACCATGCAGGAGAGAACAAGACTTTTATATTCAATACATATACACACCAATTTATCTTCCATAATATACACAATTTAACTAAAAAAAATTTAATGTCTTAATTTTTTTACCACATTCAGAATGAAATTCTCGATAAATAATATCTTTTTCCTAAAATGGTGCTGCGAATAAAGGCTTTAAAAATGTTGCATAATTTTTTTTACTTATAACTTTGCAAAATGTAAATGGTAATTTGCATTTCTAATGTTTGAAAGTGGTTTTTAATTTATCTTCAAGTATAAACAAAAATGAGCCTGTAGTAAATTAAGTTATTTTTTTTTCATTTCTGTAGTGAATGCTCTTCGAAATTTGTTTCCCTCCTCATACATATTTGTCGATATATATATATATATCTGGTTCCTAAGGCCAGGAATTTGTCTTTATACTATGTGCCTCCTTCCTACTTTTAGTTATCTTAGGTATATAACTATATGTCTATTTTTATATTTTTGTTTATGTATTTGTGTATATGTATATATATGTATAAATTTATATATATGTGTATGTATATGTATATGATTATATATTGAAAAAATTCTTTTATATTGGATTATATATATATATATATATAATACATTATATATATACATATTTGTCTATATATATATAATCCATTATATAGAGAGAGAGACAAAAATTTGTTTTAATATATGACATGTAGGGTTACATATTAAATTCTTGTGTTTTTATTTTAGATAATTTAATACAGAAATATACATTAACTACTCTGAAGATGAGTAAAATAATTAAAATTTAAGTTAACTAAATATATTTTATCTTTTTAGATATGTTCTCTATATAATTTAATTTAAAATAAACAAAAAATATTTACATTCCTGTATATATATATATAAATATATATATATATATAGATATCTATCCAAATTCCTTTAAGCAGAAGTTTCTTTTGTGAACACAAAAATAGTATAGGAATGGAGCTGGCGACGATTTCTAAAAATGTTTGGTATTGAAAACAAGATTATTCAAAGTGGTCAGAGCATAATAAGTGAGGAGATGTGGTTTAAAATCCTTACGCTTCATCACGTTAACTAAACACTCGATTTTTTTTACCGGGATATTAAAAACAGATTTTTTTTTTCTGTACAATTATCTGATCTTTTACTGTAATCGAGTTATAATGTAAAAGAGCAAGAGCAAAATAGTACACAAAGAATTATTAGGTTAGAGTTAAGCGGGAGACAAACCAAAACATATTCACGTGCTCTTCTCATCACGTGATCATGAAGTCACATGAATCAACCTCATTTGAAAATATACTTTTTTTTTTTTGCTATGAAAAAATTTGGATGAAATTATTTTCTAAAATATTATTATTTACACTTTGGAAACGTGGAACATAATTATTTTGTTGTCGACTGAATTGAAAAGTCGACTATTGCTAGTAAAATTTGCAACGATTATATCTCTTAAAAATAAAAATTGTAATACGTGAAGATTTGACTATGCAAGTGTATGGGCACTCGCCCTCGGGATACTAGTAGATATGCTTACCTTAAGAAAATTTTTACTGTACTAATATAAAGGGGATCCCGAAAAATCGTCAGATTGCAGCACTTTTTGTATTCCCGGGAATGGCACGGGGCTTAAATAATCCATCAAGTAGCTATTTTTTACTGGACTAGGGATTTCAACCTCGGCTATAAATTGTAGCTGATCCTACTGAAGTAATTTGTGGGATCGTTCTCCCCGAACTTCCCAGATAGAGGAATTTTCATTAACCCAGCAGTGGGGTAAGCGTGTAATAGTAGCGTAGCGTGGGCTTTCGCCGCACCTGGGTCCGACCGGAAATTTGCCGCCCCTATTTTAATTATTAGTCAAGAAATTAGTAAAAGTAAAAAAAAAAAAAAAAGCAGCTTTAAATTTTTTTTATTGATTAAAAATGCACTTTTCGTGCTATTTGGATAGCAAAATCTTTTATACAATTGTTAATATCAATATGTATGCCATGTTCAATAGACAGAATAGCTAAATTTGTTAACCTTGACGTGGACATAGTCGATCTGAGATAATTTTTGATTAATTTTAGCTTCGAGAAGCTTCTCTCGCAACTGGCATTACTGACGGAAGATGTTAAAAAAATTCTCAACATGATGACAATGTTTGATAAGCCGTCTTCAAATTTGGACTCAACAATATTTTTTAATTAGCCCCGAGAGCCGGACCTAATGAGCTCTTTTTTACAATATGGGTTTGTTGCAGCTACGAAAGCTTGTAAGGTATTAGCCCATGGGTGACGCCTTACTTCTAAGTTATCTTCGTGACCTAGAGGTGTGGGAGTGAATGAAGAACCAGGCGTTGCCATGATCTTAATATGTTTTTATTAAGATCTTAATATATTTTTATTAAGATCTTAACTTAAACACTAACAATGATAATATTTATATTTCAATTTAGAGGATCTGAGGTGAGAAAACACATAATACGCATTACCAAATAAGCGCGACTTTAATCACTATAATCCCGCCTATTCCTAATCTCAACTTATACACAGTTCCTGGTAGATGACAGAATTATCCTACCTTAACCTCTTGGTTAATAACAATACTCTCGGATCCTAAATACCTTTTCTTGTTCTCGCGTGGAAGTATCCACCTTGACTTGATAGTTCTGTCACGGACTGCTTCAAACTAGAACAACGGCTTACTTCTCTGACTTCAGTTTACGTGCCTAAACTCAGACTAGCATAATCACTTCCCAATAGATCATACGCTTACGTTAAATTTCTGCTATTTAAAAGGTTCCTAATTTGCATACTCACGCTTCGCTTCTGGATTTGGTTGGAAAGAATTTGCCTTTTTTCGGCCCCAAAGAAGCCAAGAGGAGTTTTTAGTGGAAAACGCGATGAGCACGTCACAAGCTTGTAGACGTACGCGCTCAAGTTGGAATTCTTCTTTATTAAGTCTTGAGGAACTTGATCTAAGTTATGTTCATTCATGCTGAATATCACTTCTGGCTTCAAAAAAGCTTATTTTTCCGCTAGATTCTGCAAGAAGGATTCTGTTGGAATCCTTCTCGAATTTCAGCAGTTATTCCGTCTATTGAAGAAAACATTGTTCGCCTCAAGTCATCTTCTTTCGATAACTGAGCATCTTTACTTCTGTGGTCAAATATATGCTTCCTCCTGATTCGTCTTGGGGGCTAAAAGAAATTTCAAGCTCTTCACATAAATTTTTAACATGTATTAAAGCGCCATCCAAGAATTCTTCTCGTTTTGCTTCTAATACAATTTGTAAAGCACGTATTTTTTAGCACATTGATGGATATTTAGTCCCTCTGTTTGCAAATAATTTTGTGTGTGAGCATCATTGACTTCACACAGTACCAGTTGCGAGAAGCCTAAGTAACTCAAAAACGAATGCGATTGCATGGCGACTAATAAACTTCCTGCATCTGTGCGTGTATTAAAGATTTCACTCGTTTCCGTCAGTTTCTTCGCGAGGGCGTCATTTCTAGTTTGAAATATTTTTTGAATTTAAATATCGTGGTACTTGCCACCGCCCCTTTTCATATGCCACCCGGGGTCATGGCTCCCTCTGAAGCCCCAACGCCACGCCACTGGCGTGTAATAAGAGAAAAGTAACACCCGCGATGAGTCGAGAATTTTTTCAGCTTGCCGTGGGTAAGAGTTAAACCTTGGAACTTTTTGATCAAACCAGTTCTCTTCTATCAAACTTCGCTTTGTGAACTAAAAATATTCAGTTTTTAAAGAAATCGCATTTCGTAACCTACCAGCGCGACCAATCTGATCAAAGCTCCGAGATCTTGATTTATGTGGATAACGCAAGTAAGTATTAATACTTAAAACTATTTATTTAATTAAAAATTTTTTTTCGGATATTTGTCTTTATTGTAAACTATTAAACTAAATTAATAATTTGAAGAGGGGAATGAATCCCCACAAACAGTTTTGGGGAGATTATTTTTAACCAATCTCGCAACTTTTTTTAATCATTATTTTTTTTAAGGTATCCGACTACGTTCTGAACCGTGTTTTAAAAAAGTGCATAAATGGATAATGTTCATGATATTTAGTATCACTCAGATTAGAATACATGTGTATAATTGTTTTAAGGACATTTTGAGAAAAAAAAATACTTAAATACATTATTTTGGCAAAAAATTAACTTAGAATAATCTTTTTTTAAAATGTTCTCCTTTTGTGAAAAATGGTTCTCTTGTAATAATATTTTGCCTGTATATAGCTCAAACCTCTCTGCAGAGGCTCAACTAGAATTTTTGAAAAATTCGCATTATTTTCAGAGTTACCACCAAATGAAATAATTATTCGCGTTTTTTTCTTAAAATTAATCCCCTCTGTTGTCGTAAAATATGGATAAACCCACTTCTAAGTTCTACTCGAAAATTTCAAAAATTCTAGTTGAGCCTCTGTACAGAGGTCTGAGCTGTATACAGGCAAAATATTATTATAATAGAAACATTTTTCATAAAAGGAAAATATTTTAAAAATTGGTCATTCTATGTTCATTTTTTGTCAAAATATTGTACTTAAATAAATTTTTATTGTAATAATATTCTTAAAAAAAAATTTATATATATACGCTTTTGCAAAATCACGGTTCTGAATGTAGTCGGATACCTTAAACATATTTTTATAAAATCAGAAGTAATCCTCTTATATAATGCACAGTTCCAGTAGCATTGAACTTTTACAATGCATTTTAATGAATCGTTAAGAAAATCCTATTTCCTTATCGATTCCATTTTTTTAAAATTTAATCTTGGAAAAATATTGCATTTTTATGTTCCCTTTTGTTTGAAATTACCTTCTCTTATAATATTTTTTGCTTAGTGTCATTTTCGAAAAAGAAAAATAAATAAATAAAAGAAAAACTGTGTAAAAAAAAAGTTCCTCAATATTTAAGAAAATTAAAATTTTTTTTTAATGAGAAATAATAAGAAGTTAATAATTAGTTTATTTTACCAGTATTAAAAACTGTCAAATACACACATGAGCCTGTAATTACTCTAACCTTTATTATCATGTTTCGAAAATGATTCGTCATCCTTATTGTCACAGCGGACTTCGGAATTTGTACCAGCGTTGCCATTTTCTCACAGGGAGTCAGTCGTCTTCCGTGCCATCCAGTGTATTTGCTACGCAATATTTTTGTTTACAGAATGTACTATAGAAGAATGTAAGATAATTATTAAAGACTGTTGAACATACACACATTTACAAGCAAAAATCATATTTTTTTATGCCATCGACGTATATTTTTTTCATCCTTGTCAAATTTTCAGTGGTGGCTGCTCTTTTTCCAATTATTTCTGCATATAAAATTGCCTCCTTTTTCATACTTATGTCATAATGAAGTCATCTTGACCGATATCTTTAATGTTTAATTGATTAAAAAAATAAGACTATACAAAAAATATTTTAAATACGTGCACATAACTACACTGCTGGACAATTGCTAAGGACGGATAACACTATCATCCATAGCAACCACAAAATGAAAGGAAGCAAAATGTGGAAAATTAGAATAAGTGCGGGATATTAGTAAGAAGAAGTATGAGTATGCAAATTTTTTTCCACGTCTGTTCATCACGTGATAGCGTTCATAAGAGCTTTAAAGGTTTTGACGCGTGTGGACAGTTGTTGTTTCAAGTCAAAATTTTACAGGAAAAATTTAATAGACGAACTTAAAATTTTTGGCATGTCTTTTCGACATCACATAGATGATTTTATGCGTGGCCGAATTATTGGAAAGATCGAAGAAGGGCGAAAAATAACAGATGTTGCCAGGGAGTTCGACATCGCTCACAGCGTTGTTTCCTGGCTGTGGAAGTCATTTAAAACTACTGGAATGTGTAGTAGACGGCACGGGGGAGGTCGTGTTAGAAGTACGACGCCTGCAGAAGACAGATATATCGTCCTATCAGCAAAAAGGAACAGGCGCACCACAGCTAAGCAGGTGGCAAATCAGTTTCTTGCTGCCTCAGGAAAGCAGATCTCCCGAAAAACTGTTGCCAGACGTTTGAGGGGAGGAGGACTATACACACGCAGACCTGTTGTGTGTGTCCCATTGACCAGACAGCACCGTACTGCCCGTTTGCAATGGTGTCGTGAGCATCACAATTGGACTGAACAGGACTCGGCATGCATACTATTCTCAGAGAAGAGTAGGTTCAGTCTGTCATCGGATTGTAGACGCCAACTAATCTGGCGCGAGAGTGGTACTGCTTATCGTCCAGAAAATATCCAGGAAAAGGACCGATATCCGACATGCAGTATCACGGTGTGGGCCGGCAACATGATCAATGGCCGCACGCGCCTACATGTGGTTGCGAATGGGACTATGACGGGCCAACGATACATTGATGAAGTTCTACTTCCTCATGTTCGTCTTTTCCGTGGTGCTGTCGGTGATAAATTTGTTTTTATGGACGACAACGCAACATGTCATAGAACACTCGCTGTTCAGGATTGTCTAGACAGCGAGGGTATTCAACGTCTCGTATGGCCAGTGCGTTCTCCAGATCTAAACCCCATTGAAAATGTGTGGGATGCTTTGGGGAGGCAAGTTGCTGGTCGAAACTATCCTCCGACAAACAAGAACACCCTCATCCGTGCACTCACAGAGGAATGGGATAAATTGCCTCAACAGCTGCTGGATAATGTTGTGCAAAGTATGGTACGACGTGTGGAATGTTGCATCACACTCCACGGTGGACATATCCCGTACTGATACCTTTCTTTAAGGTGCCTGCTGACTTTTAGATGCATTGTTCCATTTCTCCGTACGCAGATCAAATGAACATTTTTTTTCTTTCAGATGTTTCACAGCTTTTGTACTTTCCAGAACAATAAATATTCTTTATTCTAATGTCTGAACAGTGTGGCAACTATATTTTATCCTACTAGGCCTCATGTCTCGCTTAATGTTATGCTACATAGCAATTTGTGATCCGTCCTTAGCAATTGTCCAGCAGTGTATATTTAGGACAGACTGAATGCTGGAGATAAACTGTGGAATGGGGGCTAAGTCATCGATGCAAGGGGCTAGAATACACTGTCAAATTTTTTTTTTTTTGAAAGGAGTAGAAACTCAATTTCTGCCATCCAACAAATATTTTGCCTTCGATTCTGAGCCGCAAACGATTTTCAGTAGCATTAACTGTGGAAAAATAGTGCGGCTTAAATTCGAGTAAAAACGGTATTTCTTCAAAAAAATTTTAAAAAATTAAAATTGTACATAAATTATGTAAGAGTATTTTCAAGCATTTTTTTTTATTATTAAAACAGGAAATTGAAGCATACAATATCAGTACCCTTCTCATTATAGTTAAACAAAAATTTTAATACAAACCTAGTGCTTACACCGCTCTACATCCATTTCGCAAAATCAGGGGTATATTTTGTAACTTTCAATTTGATATGATTCTGAGCTTTCAGTGGTTTAATAATTTCTTTGAGGAATCGGAAATATTTTTGATTTGAGGAAAAATTTTTTACTTAGATATGTAAAACCAAATGCGAAAAGCAGAGTACATGCCATTTTTCCTCTGCAAACAATTAAATCTCTCCAGCAGTGACATTCAATTAGTTACAAAATAAGAGTAAATTTATCTTTAGAGCTATCGTTCACATTTTTTTGTAATTCCGTAAATGTCCACAATTCTGAAGCTGTGTGTATAATAAGGTCTATTATAAATTTATCAATTTCCATCGACTCAACAATTGTGAAATTTGTAGAGTAGTGCAAAGTGACGCTGAAAATTGTACCGCGTGTCACATGTGGCACGCGTACCATAGGTTGCCAACTCCTGATGTACAGCATAGGTTCCCAGAGTGGTTCCTACTGACTTCCTAGAGTCCTTGTGACTGCCGAGGGGCTCTGTGGAGAATTAAAATTATTTTGGGGTCATGTGGACAACGCTAGGGTGGCTTCGAAAAATTTCATATAAAGTAAAATATTGATAACCCATTTCCATTATTATGGGAATGGCTTTGCAATCCCGTGTTATATTTTCAATCCCAGGATTTCGGAATTACATTATCCAAATCTCGGGATTGATCCCGGGATTAGGATTGGACTATTTATTAAAAATACTTACATATTAGCATAGTTGAAATTGCATAATAAAACTGAAAATATATATAGTTAAAAATTGGTTTAATATTAATTTTATTGAAATAAATGAAAAATATTAATTCATCACAAAAAAAAAAACAAATGAAAACAGTACGTAAGGAAATTAAAGAAAAAAATTCTTCATTTCTTGCGTTGCTGTATAAATAAGCTTTTAAAAAATATAGCTCGTCCAGCATTTCATCGTTTAAACGGCTTCTTATTTTTGTTACAAATTGTCCTTCCGAAAAAATACTCGTTCGAATTTCTCTACTAAGAGGTGTTATCGTCATTAAGCAGGAGTATGTTCTTTTCAGGCAGTCACCCTGCTCCCTCCATTTTCAAAAAAAAAGAGAACATTTTTTTTCTTTTTTGAATTTTTGATGACTTTGTCTCAAATCTAGCAGACTGCATTTTTTTGGTGCATGTAACTCTTTGATAACTTTATCTAGATTTCTGCTATACTTCATGGTTTTTGCGTATAAATTGATCTTGTTACTGAATCAGAATGTGAATCAATTTCGTTACCTTATTTGAAATAAAAGATCCAGTTGCAGTGCTATTGCTAATGTAATGGAATTTGAAGTGTTTCAAGTTTTTCAAGCAGGTCCGCTATTAATTAAAGGTATTAAATTGAAGAAACTGTGACAAAATCTATTCTTGATATATTGTATTATTGATTGTATTATTATTGTGTAAGTATTGCAGTCAAACGTTGTCCCGCGCGAGAAATGAAAGCTGCAAATAGATTATATATTTATATAAAATGAATTAGAAATTATTTTACATGCTAAAAAATTAGATTACAAATTAAAAATTTAAGTAGATAAATTTTTTTACATAGTTGTATAAAATACAACTAAAGACAAGAGTCGTGCGGTGGAAATCAGGGTCGATTGTGTGTGTGACCGTCTGCGCAGGTTAAAAAGGAACGGAATCTAGTCCCTATATATACATGCAGTAACTTGCATAAGCTATGGCCGTACATGTCATTAACAGTTTAATTTTAATTTGGGCATGATACTGATATGTGAAGTGAATGCAACAGATTTTTCTTAGGATTGAAC
This sequence comes from Trichonephila clavipes, assembly GCA_019973935.1. NCBI lineage: Eukaryota > Metazoa > Arthropoda > Arachnida > Araneae > Nephilidae > Trichonephila > Trichonephila clavipes. Next base: position 84,499 of record BMAU01021352.1, on the reverse strand, counting down.
AGAAAGCAGCATTATTTTGAATATTATTAAAGAATTCCACCTCATTTATATAAGTATAAATGTAATGTGTGTTTGTGTTCAAAGCCGCTTATCTCCGAAACTACCGAACCATTTCATCTGAAATTTTAACACAACGTTGCATTTGAATTCGGACGCGTTTTTATGTACTTATTGTTTCATAATTTCTAAATTTTTTAAAATTAAATTTTTAAGTGATTTTCTGGTGTTATGACATCATATAATGTCACGTCTTCACTAAATGCCAAAATTTATACTACACTCATGTCCATAAATTAAGAATAATGAAGTTCAGGCAAAGAAAGAGACAGAAGCAAAACAAATTTCACTTATTTGTTAAGTCCATTTATTAAACAAAAGGTAAAGAGCAAAAAAGATGCTATATGTTTGACATAATTAATAAAAATTGTGATTTTTACTCCCTGGAGCAAATTTCAAAAAAAAGAACCTATTTACAAAAACGGTATAACATGGTTAGTATGATGGTTAATACTGAGTATGTCTCCCGGACGATGCAATACAGGCCTTACAACGCCTAGGCATGCTGAGTATCAAATTGTCAACTTGATCTTGGCGAATATTACACCACTCATCCAGCAATGCCCTCTGAAGTTCCGGTAGACAGGTGGAAGGGGGTTGACGGGCTGCAATTCATCGGTCAAGCATATTCCACACATACTCTATTGAATTCAAGTCCGGTGAGTATGCTAGCCAGTCCATACGGGTGATATCCTCCGATTGAAGGCATTCGTCTACAATGTTTGCACGGTGAGGACGGGCGTTGTCATCCATAAACAGAAATTCAGCACCCATGGCGCCCCGAAACAAACGTACATGTTGTTCCAGAATGACATCCCGATAGATGTGGCCGGTCATCGTTACACTCTGAACATGCAGGTCAGTTCTGGAACCAAGAATAATTCCTACCCAAACGAGCCATCCTGCACCATCGTAACGGTGTCGTTCATGGTGTTCTCTTGGTGGTAACGGATACCTGGTGCTCTCCATATTAAAGTCCGGTGAGAATCAGACTGCAAACTAAACCTGGACTCGTCGGAAAACATCACACAAAACCACTGTTGTGGTGTCCGCAATGCATGCTCTCTACTCCAGGTTAATCGCAGGCGTCAGTGAGTTGCGGTAAGTGGAATACATCTGACAGGCCTACGAGCATATAGACCGTGAAAATCAGACTGCAAACTAAACCTGGACTCGTCAGAAAACATCACACAAAACCACTGTTGTGGTGTCCGCAATGCATGCTCTCTACTCTAGGTTAATCGCAGGCGACAGTGAGTTGCGGTAAGTGGAACACACCTGACAGGCCTACGAGCATATAGACCAATGTGCCCTAAGCGTCTGTACATGGTCTGCATTGAAACTGTCGTACCGGTAGCTGAAGAGAGCTGACGAGAGAGGTCTGATGCTGTGCTCCGTCTGTTTCTTTTGGCAGTAACTGCCAAATATCGATCCTCATTCGGCGTTGTAACTCGGCGGCGACCTGTGCTCTAACATCTACTCACATTACCATCATCTTGGAATCGTTGCCAAAGCCCAAAGCCTGGAGATGACACTCTGGGCGATTCCAAGCTCCTCGGATACTTCCAGCTGGGTACGTCCACATTCCAGTTGTCCAATAATTTTACCACGTAAAAAATCATCCAAATGCTTCCTTTGTGCCATAACTATGCGGTTATTGCACTGAAAGGCTTTTAAAGCGCTTGTGAACAATTTTACTTCTTTGCCACCATTCCTTATATACCCTTCTCTTACACTCTCGTCATTGTGACGTACTATCCGCGCCATCTGGTGGTTTCCTGTAATTTGCATATTCTTCTTCAAGATGTGTGTGATAATTCTACAGGTGAAATTTTTATTTTAGAGTTACATTTCTGTGTGATTCTGAATTATCCTTAATTTATGGACATGAGTGTATACACGCAGTTTTTCAAGATTATTTATTACATATTTTTATACTACACACACAGAGTTATGTTTATCGGTTGGAATATTTATCCGATTTTTCTGTTTTTTGATGCTTAATTAGGATTATTTTTCAAATAAAGCCTTTTTTTTATGATTATTCATCAAACAACTCAAATTTTGTTTTGTAGTTTTGGCAATATTCTGATAATATCATTGAGCAATGTTTACGATTTTCCTTTACATTACATAGTATTTTTTCTGGAAATTTAAACTGAAATTATTTATCTCTGTATTAAGCGAAGTTTTTAATTATATTTGACTTCTGTAAGCTACAGATTTATGTGCTAAATAGTGAAAACTTCTGAAATTTAGGATGGTAACATAAGACTGCCGTAAGACTGCGTGATTTATATAGAAATCACGCCAAAAAACGAGTAGCTTACCGATTGAAATTTCCGGCTATCTTATATTTCTCCAGTATTCCTAAATTAAATCCTTATCGAACATTTACCTCAAATAAAAAAAAGTCGCCAAATACTGCGATATGCATTCAATAAGAAATCGTTCCGTGCATGTTGGAACACAATATTTTTCTGCACTTGGCTACGCCTTAATTTGCCGAAATTATTTGACGGGATTTCATGATAAGTATGTTTTTTTCCCCTATATTTTAGGCAATTTTTTAAATTTCAATTGGTGTTACTATTGAAATACAAATGGCAAAATTAAGATTTTCTGGCATGCGTTTTGGGTTTGCTTGGAACTGTTTATGGTGATTTAATCAAAACCTTAGTCGTCCATTTGGTATAGTGGTTACTGACGCTGACTGCGGTGCCGAAGGGGATGGGTTCGAATCCCGTGTAAAACAAGGATTTTTGTGTTGTAATCCTATTCTTTGTGATGTGTGTTTCACGCTTACTTCTATGTAAGCTCTCGTGTGATACTTTTTGGTACACGGGCTTATAAATGTTCTCAATTAAAAAAAATCAAAATATATTGATCCTTATTTTGTTTTCAATACATTTTTAAGTTTTAAGTTCGTTGTAACATACTAATAGGCTTTCGTCACCTAATGTTTACGGTCTTGTTTATATATTATAAGCGTATTTTTCAGGTAATTGTATGTTAAATTGATTTGCCTATTTAGTAGGAGAAGGTTGTAAGAATTTTTTTACTTATGCCTTCACAAATTGATTAAGCCAGCTAAAGTCTTTTTACATCAATATACGTTAGTTCACCCAAATGGTTTTTTTGCCACGGTAAATTTGTTCCTTAGAAAACCGTGCAAAAATTGTAATAATGAAATCCATGTTATATATTTATAAAACAAAAACAATTCATTTTTATTACAGAAAAAAAATGAAAAGTAGTGTTTTGCATGTAATTAAGAACTTCGCCAACAGTTTCATTTGACAGAGTTATAATTTCAGACCACACAACTGATATTTGTGCAACGAAACTTCTAATTTGATGCATGCTGCGAAACTCTTTCTCCAAGGACCATTCAAAACCGGTTAGCACAACTGTTTAATAGCGAAAGAAGCATGTGTAATGTAATCCTTACTCGTTAACTTTCTCCATGCTTCCACAACAGTCGAATTTCTTTCTTCTGTTTACATTGAAACAATTGCATTATGTGCTGAAATAATACTGAAAAATTCACCATTGAATTAAAAAAAATTATCTTGAACATCAACTTTTAGAATATTATTGAAATTATTTATTGCATCCTACAAACTAAACCCTTAAATACAAAATGCAAATATACTGAAGAACGAAGAGCTATTCAGTACAACAAAATACAGGAAAAAGTGATTATAAAAATTAGGTATTTTTCGAAACTCTAGAATATAAAGTAAAAAAGCCACATGAATTAGATCAAGTCACTAACATATATACCATCCGACCATCATTATTTGGAGCTTATATTTTTTCAGTCCGCCATTTTTTTTAAATCAGAAGACATCGCCAAATGACATTCAATAATGACAAATCATTCTATACCTGTTTGAATAAAATAATAATATTTTTCTGCAATTGGAGACAGATTTTTCTGTCAAATAGTTGTTAAAATTTCTAAGAGTTGGGGCAGTAACATATTAGACTGATTAAAAAGAACGTATTTGATGGGATTTCAAAATTTCATTTGATGTTACTATGAAATACAAATGGCTAAATTAAGATTTTCTGAGGTATATTTTGTATTTCTTTGAAACTGTTTATGGTTTTTTCATCAAAATATTTAACCTTATTTTGTTTTTGATAGCTTTTTAAGATTTAAGTTTGTTATAACTAGCTGTATATATATCGAGCCACGCGTTCCTGTGGCTCAGTCTGGTTGAAAAGAGAAAAATCTCACATTTCTAATATTTTAACCATTTGCACTTAAGGCATGATTTTATATATATATATATATATATATATATATATATATATATATATATATAAATATATATATATATATAAACGAGCTGTACACTGCCGCACGTTCCTGTGGCTCAGTCTGGTTTAAAACATAAGGAATGAGAACACATACGTTTCTGATATATTTAACCGTTTGCGCATAAGGTATGATCTTTTTATAAAAAAAAATATTTATAACTATATGCATAAGCAAAAATTTTCTAATTGATTTCATTTGTTATTTGTCAACGAAATACTCTTGAAGTTATAAAGGTTTGTTTTTGTCCTTATGTTATAAACCTAAAATTATTTACACTGCCTCAATAGTGAAGGCTTCAATGTGCATTAAATTGTCTTTTTTTCATGGAAGAAGCTCTTGCGGCTTAGAAGCAATGGACCCTTTTGTCCCGGTATTAATTCCGCAGTATGCATTCAATTCATCCTTTCCATCACCGAATACTCTAGAACACAACAAATAATTGTCAATGTTAGGAGCAATCCATGTCTACACCTAAGTTGCTCAATTTTAAAGGTAGACCCTGAACTTTGTTGAAAATGATTGCAAATGCCATTCAAATATAGAATTGCAAAAACCTTCAATTTTTGTCAAGGATTTGTCGTAGATTTCTCCTGTGAAATCCATGTTCACACAAATTTTCCTTGTGTATTCCACAAAAAATATCCTCAGCCATATCATTTATATTTCTACCCTAACTCTTTTAAAGATGAAGGAAAGCAGGCAGCCAATTTCTTATTTCAAACAACGCACAAATTTGATTTAGTTGTAAAGTGTAACTCGTGTCATTAATTATATGGTTTAATTATTGTTGGCATTTTGAACAAAGGCAGTCATTTTAATTATTTTGTACCACACTGCCTTGATATTGTGCTGCGTCTTTTATTACAGAGTTGATTTTATACGAGTATATTTTCTATTTTTTTTCATTGCTTTTCTTATTTAGTTTTTCATTGCAATTGAAGGAAACTAATCTCTACCAATTAATGTTCATTTGACTTCAAATTATATTGTGAAATTGACGTCTTTGGAGTGATTTGTTTGAATGGAATGAAATATTATATTTCTCATTGCATTGTATTTAGGTTGTGATGGCTGATTTATGTTTGAAGTTAAATATTTTGTTTGCATTTCTATTATTCATTTTTCCCTTCTTTTTATGCCTGTTTTTTCTTTTTAAAAATTTTTTTTTTCAATCTTTTACGGTTTTGTTCTAATCTTTCCGTTTTTTAAGTGCACTCAATTAGTTTCATTACATAAAAATAATGCGTTGCAGAAAATCTAAGTCATCATACTCGCCTAGCAAAAGCAATGTGCGGAGTAATTGCACATCAAACTAAGGAAGAAAAGGCATCTGCAAACGAGCAAACCAGACAAAAAATGGCTCAAATACTCGTTGAGGTAGCAGCACAGCAACGTGCTGCCAGACTTGATGATGCACGCTTTTGAGCATAGCATTAACATTTTTCAACACCAGATCAGGTCGGTTCTCAATAACAGGAACACAGTATGTTACGTATGTCTGAAAAATGTCAACGAGAAACAGCATCAAACATGATTTAGTGCAAAGCAATAACATAATTACAATCGCTTTGTATTCGGTACAACCCAGCTGAGGATTATAGTTTGAGCCAAGTTATTCACTTCAGCGCAATGACTGAAGAGTGTGTCCTAATTGCAAGGCTCTGAAATTTATTGGAGAAACAAAATAGATGTTTTGTACCACTAGATAAATTAAAGTGCCTCAACTTGAAGAATGACCAGAGACATTAAAAACTTTTCTTAACAGATATACTGTGGAATTAAAGCATTTCCTATCTGACATCAGGAAATATAATTCACGTTTCCAATAAACATCGTTTGGAATAGAAATTGTAACAAATCCTGCCAACTTTCAAAATGAAAGGATAAATTTATCATAAAGCTGGCTTCTTGCTTTTATTCACAGATAGTCAACATATATATATATATAAATTCGTACAATTTATGGGTGATGGCAAGGATGAATTGAATGGATTATGTGGAATTTCTAGTGGTATAAAAAATACATTGTTTATAAACTGCAAAAGCTTTTTCACAGGAAAAAAAAAAACACAGATTAATGCGTTTAAGCCTCCATTATAGAGAGAACACAAATAGTTTTAGGTTTCCATAATATGACAAAAACAAACTGTAATAAATCATGTGCTCCATTAACAATTGAAATCTGTTTTGAAAAGTTTTGTTTAAGCATATTTATACATATTTTTTTTAGAAAAAGAATCATACTTTTAAGTGCAAATGCAAAGAATCGTTTTTAAGTGCAAATGTCTTAAAATATTAGACATGTGTGCTTTCTCATTCCTTCTTTTTTTAACCGTACTGTGCCACAGCAACGTGTGGCAGGGTACAGCTAGTAACAAATAAAAATAAAAATATTTATACCTAAAAGTATTATTGCGAGTTTTTTTTTGTTTGTTATTATTTGAGCCAAAAAATTCAACGAGCTAATTCAAAATAACTTGACTATCGTCCCACCTGTGGCAACTTCTTTTCTCCACATTTATTTGAAAGAATTTCATACTAGTTTTAAACCTTGAATCTTACCTTTACAGAAAAAAAATCTAAACATTTTTTTTTATGTTGGTCTTCTGGCTGAACATTTGAGTCTAGAGTTATGGATGACTGACTATGCACTTCAATTTCCTGTCATCAATCATTGATTCTGACATTAGGAAAGAATCATTAATGCGGTTTTCTTTCCTTGCTTCGATAACATTACCAGAAAATACCGTTATGTTATTCACTCCTTTTATTTAGCGGAATTTTGTTTTAAAAGAACAATGACACTTAAAACTAACACTTCGGGTCAATTGCGGTTGGTCTTGACGCTTCAATTTTCTCTTCCCCCATTCACGTGTTTCACCTTTCTCCTTTAGAAACACATCCCAATTGATTTCGATCCCATTCATATTAGTTCGACGAACTTCATTTATATTTTTATTACTCTTTTTTTATTATGTCTGTACGCGGAGAAAAACAGGAATTTTATTTGCCTGACTTAAATACTAATAATAAACAACTCAAGAATAATGATAACAATAAAAAAATGCTGTACTCGTATAATTAGAAATTCATCCCAACAATATTTATTTATTTAATTAAATTTTTTTTATTTTAACCTTTGATTCGATTTTTTTTAACTCTAATACCGCTTATTAGAGATATATGAAAAAATACACCATCTTCATCTAAAAAGTCACATTTGTTCAAACAATTTTAAAATCCGTTTCACATTTACTAACTCTTTTTACAATGTTATTTTTCAATGTATGTACAATTAGCGCAAATGATTACAAGTTTTTGAAAAATATGAAGAAATATAAAATTCCTTGCTCTTTGCTTGTGAAATTATTGTCGGCAAAATCCTTTAGAATGGATTCTTGAGATTCAGGCTCACTTTGAGGTAAGAAAAGAGGATTAAAAGATGTGAAGATGAACAATCATTGTACTCAATTGAAGTATGTCTGTTTCCTTATGACAAGTTAGCAAAAATAATAAATAAAAAAATTTATTTATACATATATTTTCTTGAGTTGACAAATTTATATAGAAGCGTGAACACCCCATCCCCTCCATTTTCCCAAAACTTAGCATATTAGAGCAGGGGTGGCATTTGCAGGGTGGCACGCGTGCCACATAACGGGCTATTGGTGACAGATTTCGCAATTCTGAATCAATTTTCGAACACATGATATTTAACCTTTTCTTCTTTTTTCTTTTTTTTTTTATTCCGCGTGACCGAGTTTGGCGCTAGAGGGGAAGCTCAAGCCCTTTACCTTCCATGCTCTATTAGTCTCCAATTTTAAATGCTCAAATGCTGCATTGAATTATTTTTTGTACTTATTTATAAAATGCATTACTGGTCTCTGTAGCATTAATGATATGGCACCAGTAGCGCACACAGGAATTTTTCAAGGGCGGGGGTGGAGTCGAAAGTTCACCATTCTTGTATCATGCTCCATTTGATTTTGTCGATTTTCGAGAACAAAACACAGTAAAAAACTAATTATTGAATAAATAATTAGCATTAATTAATAAAATTAATCATCAATAACAAATATTTAATTAAATTTTTCGTACTGTATACTTAGAATTTTGATCAATCGGAAAAAATCGAGGGTTTGGGGGGTCCGGATCCCCAGGACCCTCTCCCTTGTGTGCGCCACAGTATGGCACGGTAAGGACATTTTAATATCATTGATTTAAAAAGGCTATTTGAAATCGGAATCCTTACGTACCATATTTTCAGAGAGAATGAGAACTTTTGCAAATAAAACATCTTATATCAAATCGTAGTTCATTTTCTTAACCCTGAATCTATAAGAAAAATCACAAAAAAAATTTATTTACCAAAATTTATTTATCCAAAAATTTATGTATTCAGACTGCCAAAACAGAAACAAACCAGATTGTGTCAAATTAGTTTTTGTATTTAGAAAAAAAATTAGATTTTAATAAACTAATGTTGGAATTAAAATAATTTTCTAAAATACTTTTGGAAATAGATTAATTTACAAAAAAAATTTCTCGGCATTTTAAAATTTTTAAGAATTCTGCTTATCGCTACAATGTTAACAAAAAAAAAAAAAAAAAAAAAAAATTGAAATTACTTTACAGTTTTTGTAACAAAATGAAGCTTTTATTTGTGAACATTTATAAATATTTATATATATACTATATAACACTCAAACTCAGTGGCTCAACAGCCTATGAGGGCCAGGGTCTACTGTGCCCACCCCAGTATGCATGACCATTGGGCGCTGAGGTGCATGAATAGATGTCCCGATCAGGTGATCAATCTGAAGCGGTATATATATATATATATATATATATATTTGTGTGTGTTTGTGTGTAAAATACATACAAAAAGAAGAAAGAGAAAGCAAAAAATAGAAAAAAGAAAGTTTGTTAGTATATTGAGTTTGAAAGTTTTAATCAAATTGCTTCAAATTATTAAACATTTATTGTTTTACAATTTTCACAAAAAGTACTAAATTTTTTTTTAAAAAAAATTGATTAATCCTAAATTATACCTAAATTTTTCATTATACTGCAAGAAAAAATTTTAAACATGTTCAAATAAATGCAATTGGACAATGGCATTGATTTTAATAATAAAATTTTTAGCTCATGAAGCAAAATAACCAGTACTTTGTGATAGCGTTTGAAAAAAAAAATGTTTAAATTTTGGGGAAATTATCCCAGAATTTCAATTAGAAAGATAGTCGTATTTCTAAAAAATAGCATTAAAAAAACTGTGTATTCGTATTTCTATAAATGAATTTAAGGTATCCGACTACGTTCGGAACCGTGATTTTAAAAAAGCGCATAAATGGATAATTTTCATGATATTTAGTGTCACTTAGATTAGAATACATGTATAAAATTGTTTTAAGGACATTTTGACAAAAAAATATTTAAATACAATATTTCGGCAAAAAATTAACTTAGAATAACCTTTTTTCAAAATGTTCTCCTTTCGTAAAAAATATTTCTATTATAATAATAGTTTGCTTGTATATAGCTCAGACCTCTCTACAGAGGCTTAATTATGATTTTTGAAAAATTCACTTTATATATTCAGAGTTACAACCAATTGAAATAAATATCGGTGTTTTTTTCTTAAGATTTCTCCTCTCTGTTGTCGTAAAACATAGATTACCCACGTCTAAGTTATATATTTCAAAATTTCTAATTGAGCCTCTATACAGAGGTCTGAGCTAAAATACAGGCAAAATATTATTATCATAGAAGCATTTTTCACAAAAGGAGACTATTTAGAAAATGGGTCATTCTATGTTCATTTTTTGTCAAAATATTGTACTTAAATAATTTTTTATTGTAATACACTATTCTCAAAACAACTTTATGTATATTTTCTAGTCTAAGTGACACTAAATATCATAAATATTATCCATTTATACGCTTTTGCAAAATCACGGTTCCGAACGTAGTCGGATACCTTAAGAAACCGGTAGGCAAAAGATTATTATATTTTCTTCCTTTAGTGATATATAATATGAGTGAGGAGCACTCAGTTCTCTCAAACCCTAATCTCGTTTCCTTTGGTGGCAGTGGTAGCATAGTGGTAAAGATCATGAACTCGTGGTCAAAGTTTCACGAGTTCGAATCCTGGTGTCACTGTAGACTTACAGTATTCAGAGGTTCGATGCACATTGAATCTGTCGAGGCTCGTGTCCCCCCTCGTTGATGTGGCTTGGTTGTTAGGAGAGGGCGTACCAGCTCAGGTATCATCCTCGTCACTTGACTGAGGCTCAAAATTACGAGGTCCATCGAAAAAACTCTCAAATAGCTGAATAGTGCGATGTTAATATTCACTCATTCATGCCAATAACGTGGTGTCAAACTAAAAACCTAACTTGGGACAAACAAAAACAAGGTTTAACTTTCGGTGGTCCGCGAAAAAACTGGATATTCATAGATACGCAAGTTTATTTCGAATACTACTTTATAATAAACACAAAAATAAAAGAGCAAGAAAAATGTAATGTTTGCGTCCTGACACCTCTTCTCTGCTACTATACCTCTCCATAGGTATAGTAGCAGAGCCTCCATAGGTATAGTAGCAGTTTCCTCCCATCACAGGAGAAATTTTTATATTTTATTATATATTACTACTACGCGGTGCTGTGGCTCAGTAAGGTTGAAAAAAGAGGGAATGAGAAAGCACACATTTCTAATATTTTAAGACATTTGCACTTAAGAATGATTCTTTACATTTGCACTTCAAGTATGATTTTTTTCTAAGAAAATATGTATAAATATGCATAAACAAAAGTTTTCTAAACAGATTTCAATTGTTAATGGTATACAGGATTTATTACAGTTTGTTTTTGTACTTATATCATGAACCTAAACCTATTTATGTTGTCTTCCTAATGGAGGCTTAAAAGCATTAAATTGTTTTTTTTTTCTGTGAAGAAGCTTTTGTAGTTTAGAAGCAAAGGAACTTTTTTTGCCAGTAGAAATTCCACAAAATCCATTCAATTCATCCTTGCCATCAGCCATAAAGTACATTTGTAGGAATTTATCTTGAATATTTGTGAATAGAAGCAAGGACCCAGTTTTACGACAAATTTATCCTTTCATTTTGAAAGTTGGCAGGATTGGTAACAATTTCTACTCCAAACAATGTTTATTAATAACGTGAAGTATATTTCCTGATGTTAGATAGGAAATGCTTTGATTCCACAGTAAATCTGGCAAGAAAAGTTTTTAATGTCTTTGGTCATTCTTCAGGTTGAGGAACTTTAATTTATCTAGTGGTATAACACATCTAATTTCTCCAGTAAATTTCAGAGCCTTGCAATTAAGACACACTTCAGTCATTGTTCCGATGAGAATGTTCTGGCTCAAACTATAATCCTCAGCTGGGTTGTACCGAATGCAAAATGATTGTAAGTATGTTATTCCTTTGCACAAAGTCATGTTTGATGCTGTTTCTCGTTGACATAATTCAGACAAACGCAACCTACTGTGTTCCTGTTATTGAGAACAGACCTGATCTGATGTTGAAAAATGCTAATGCTATGTTCAGAAGCGTGCATTGTCAAGTCTGGCACCACGTTGCTCTGCTGCTACCTAAACAAGTATTTGAGCCATATTTTGCCTGGTTTGCTCGTCCGCGGATGCCTTTTCTTCCTTAGTTTCCCTGTGCAATTACTCCTCACATTGCTTTTGCTAGGCGAGTATGACGACTTGGATTTTTTGCAACGCATTATTTTTATGTACTGAAACTAATTGAGTGAACTTAAAAAAAGGAAAGGTTAAAACAAAAACGTATAAAATTGAAAAAAATAATTTAAAAAAGAAAAAAACAGGGATAAAAAAGAAGAGAAAAATAAAAACAAAAAATGCAAACAAAATATTTTTTAAACAAAAATCAACCAACACAGCGTAATTCCAATGCAATGAGAAAAAGAATATATCTTTCCATTCAAACAAATCAGTCAAAAGAGGTCAATATCACTATTTAATTTGAAATCAAATGAACATTAATTGACATAGCTCAATTTACGTCAATTGCACTGAAAAATAGGAAAAGCAGTTAAAAAACTATATGAGAAAAGCAATGAAATATATATATATATATATATATATATATATATATATATATATTCCCATAAAATCAACTCTGTAATAAAAGACGCAGCTCAATATCAACGCAGTGTAGTACAAAATAATTAAAATGACTGCGTATGCTCAAAATGTCACTCATAATTAAACCATATACTTAATGACACGAGTTACACTTTACAACTATATCAAATTTGTGCATTGTTTGCAATTTGAAATTGGCTGCCTGCTTTCCTTCATCTCCAACAGAGTTAGGGTAGAAATATAAATGACAAAGTTGAAGATATTTTTTGTCGAAAACGCAAGGAAAATTTAAATATGAACATGGATTTGTAACTATGAACATGGATTTCAAAGGAGAAATCTACGACAAAGCCTTGATAAAAATTGAAGGTTTTTGCAATTCTATATTTGAATGGCATTTGCAATCATTACCAACAATGTTCAGGGTCTACCTTTAAAATTGAGCAGCTTAGGTCTAGACATGGATTGCGCCTCACATGGAATATTATTTGTTGTGTGCTGTAGAGTATTGGGTGATGGCAAGGATGAATTGAATGCACCTTGCGGAAGTACTACTAGGACAAAAAGGTCTATTGTTTCTAAGCCACAAGGGCTTCTTCAATGAAAGAAATATAATTTAATGCACATTGAGGCCTTCACTATTGAGACAATGTAAATAATTTTAGGTTTATAACATAAGGACAAAAACAAACCGTTATAACTTCAAGAGTATTCCGTTAACAAGTAACAAATAAAATCTGTTAAAAAAAGTTTTTTTATGCATATAGTTAAACATATTTTTTTAATAAAAAAAATCATGCCTCAAGTGCAAACGGTTAAATACACTCTGTCGCAAAAAAATATATGCACCCAGAAGAAATTGAGCTACATTCACGAAATTTGGTATGCATGTAGTGTATATGAAAATAAACAAATGATTAAAAATTCAGAACAAAATATCATTTTATTAAGCGGTTACAGCTTGCAAAAGGTTAAAAATCAGTAAGTAGTAAAGCCACCTCTGGCAGCTATACAAGCCGAAATTCTGCGTGGCATCGATTCAATTAGATCACTTATGACCCCCTGTGGAAGATCCTGCCATAGTCTTTGCATCTGCGCAGTTAATTCTCCTGTATCTCGGGACGGCTGCAGTTGCCTTCCCAGCGCGTCCCAGACATGCTCTATTGGCGAAAGATCTGGTGACCTGGCAGGCCATGGTAGGACGTCATATCCTTGAAGACATTGTTGGAAGAGTCGCGCAGTATGTGGACGAGCATTATTCTGTTGATAAATGGCACCTGGGCGACTTGATAGCATGGATAGCACAATCGGCGTTAAAATATCGTCCACGTATCTGCGAGCTGTCAAAGTGCCTTGAAGGACCACTAAAGATGATCGTGTGTCCCAAGAAATTGCTCCCCACACTGTCACACCTTGTGAAATTGCTGTATGCCGCTCGACAATAAATGCCGGATCGGACCGCTGGCCGGTGCGCCTCGAGACACGTGTGCGGTGGTCATCAGCACTGAGACTGAATCGGGATTCATCACTGAAGATGACACGTCTCCAGTCTGTCACACTCCAAGGTACCCGAGGTCGGCAAAAATCCAGTCGACACTGCCTATGATGTGGGGTCAGTGGTAAGCGTCTTAGCGGACGTCGGCTCCTCAAGCCAACTTCGGTCAGTCGTCTCCTTATGGTTTCTCTTGATGGCACTGGATGTCTGGAAGGAGGTAAGTGGCGTTGAATCGATGCTAGCGACGTTGTTGGTGCCGAAATGGCCACTCTTCTGATTGCACGATCCTCGCGATTATTTGTGTTCCTGGGCCGTCCTGACCCTCCGCGACGGTACACTCTACCTTCTGTGATCCACTGTTGCCAACACCGAGCAACTACCATATCACTCCGACCGAGGTGGCGGCCGATACGTCTATTTGACCAACCTGCTTCTCTGAGGCCTATTATACGGCCCCTATCAAAGTCCGTCAGCTGCACGTACTGCCGCCGGTTACGTCTTAGAGGCATCCTAAGTCTCAATATCGTCTATCAAAGTCATCAGATTCGTTTGGATAGCCGTACGGCGCTCATACTCATGCTTTTAAACTCTCCCAGTTGCGCAACTAATATGCGCATAGCACACTTAGCCTTGTCTCATTGGCTTCGAAATTTTAATCATTTGCATATCTCTTACCAGACTACATTCTTGCCGAGTTTCGTGATTGTAGCTTGATTTCTTCTGGGTGCATATATTTTTTTGCGACAGAGTGTATATAAGAAATGTATGCGTTCTCATTCCCTTTGTTTTAAACCAAACTGAGCCCCAGGAACGTGCGGCAGTGTACAGCAGGCTTTTTTTTTCTAATAAAAAATCATACCTTAAGTGCAAGTGGTTAAAGATATTAGAAATGTTTGCTTTCTCTTTTCAACCAGACTGAGGCACAACAACGCGTGGCTCGATACAGCTAGTTAAAACAAACTTAATTCTTAAAAAGCTATAAGAAACATAATAAGGTTCAATATTTTGATGAAAAAACTATAAACATTTCCAAACAAAAGCAAAATATACATCAGAAAATCTTAATTTAGCCATTTGTATTTCAGAGTAACATCAAATGAAATTTTGAAATCCCTCCAAATAGATCTTTTTTAATGAGTCTAATATGTTACTCATAGAAATTTTAACAACTATTTGGCAGAAAAATCCATATCCAAGTGCAGAAAAGTTTTATTATTTTATTGAAACAGGTATAGAACAATTTCCCGTTATTGAATGGCATTTTGAGATGTCATCTGATTTGAGGTAAATGGTGGACTGAAAAAAAATATGACCTCCAAATAATAAGAATTATATAACAATTTAATTTAGATGTACTGGAGAAAGATAAATTGGCAGAAAATTTTATATCAGTACGCTACTCGTTTTTGGCAAGATTTCGAAATCCCGCCAAGTAGATTTTTGGCAGCATTAATGTTATCACTTAAACTTGAAGACATTTTAACTATTTTCTGGAAAAATTAATAGCATACTGAAGTCAAATTAGTATTTTACATATAAAAATTATCCATAGTTAACCCAAGCTGGGAAATACAATATTCACCCAGATCTCTTATTACACAGTTTTGAAATGACACGGTTCACAAATATACTTTTCAACACATACTATACTTTATACTTTTTGTTCTAGCACGAATTCCTCTTTTTTTCATTCTAATTTTAATCAGAAGATGTTCGGTTTAAGCCCCCATATATATGAGTGACTTGATCTACTTCATGTGGCTTTTTTACATTATATTCTATAGTTTCCGAAAATACGTGATTTTTACAATCACTTTTTTTTCTTAATTTTGTTGTACTCAATAGCACTTCGTTCTTCAGTAAAATTGTATTTTGTATTAATGGGTTCAGTTTCTAGGATGCAATAAACAAATTATTTTCAAATTAGTTCAAATTATTTTTTTTTTAATTCAATGGTGAAAGTTCCAGTATTATCAGGTTATTATAGCAGCAAATGTTTCAATGTAAACAGAAGAAAGAATTTGACTGTTGTGGAAGCATGGAGAAAGTCAACGATTATGGATTACATTACACATGCTTCTTTCGCTATTAAGCAGTTGTTCTAATCGATTTTGAATGCTCGTTGAAGAAAGATTTCCCCAGCATGCTTCAAAGTGGAAGTTTCGTAGTACAAAAATCAGTTGTGTGGTCTGAAATTATAACTCTATCAAATGAAAGTGGTGGCGAAGGTTTTAATTACATGCAAAACACAAATTTTAATTTTTTCTGTAATAAATTTTTTTTTTGTTTTACAAATATGTACCATATATTTCGTTATTCCTTTTTTTTGCACGGTTTTCTTAGGAGCAAATCAAACGTTGCAAAAAAAAAAAAAAAAAAAAACAGGTGGGTGTACTAACGTTAATTGCTTCAAAAAGATTTGAGCTGACTTTATCGATTGATTGATTGAATATTAACGTTGCACTGTTCAGCTGCACGAGGGCTTTTGGCGATGGACCACGTAATTTTGAACCATGGTCAAGTGACGTGGACGACACCTGCACTGGCACCCCCTCTCCTAACTACCACACCACACCAACGGGAGGACTTTTCAGCTCTCGATAGATTTAAAGTGCATCGCTACCCTACACGGCGGGTCTTTAGTGGTACTGGCATCGAACTCGTGATATGGCAAGCCACGATCCGATACCTATAGAACTCGCCTACCGCGGCTACACCTGCTGACTTTATCGAACTGAAGGCATAAGTAAAAAAATTCTTACAATCTTTGCTTACTAAACAGACAAATCAATTTAGCATATAATTAACTGAAAAATACGTTTATAATATATAAGAAAAACCGTTAACTTTGGGCGACGAAAGCCTATCAGAATGTTACAAGGAACTTAAATCTTCAAAAGCTATTGAAAAAAAAATAAGGTTCAATATTTTGATTAAAAACATTTATAACCCCATACACACGAGAGCTTATATAGAAGTAAGCGTGAAGAAAACATCACAAAGAAGTGAAGGATTCCTTCACATACATCCTTGTTTTACTCAGGATTCGAACCCAGACCCTACGACAGCGCAGTCAGCCTCACTGAGCACTCTGCCGGATGGGCGAATAATGTTTTGATTAAATCACCATAAATACTTCCAGGCAAACCCAAAATACATGTCAGAAAATCTTAATCTTGCCCTTTGTATTTCACTAGTAACCTCAAATAAAAATTAAAAGTTGCCTAAAACATAGGGAAAAAGCATGCATATCATAAAATCCCGTCAATTAATTACGCCAAATTAAGATGTAGCCAAGTGCAGAAAAAATATTGTGTTCCAACATGCACGGAATGATTCCTTATTGAATGCATATCGCAGCATTTGGCGACTTTTTTTTATTTGAGGTAAATGTTCGACAGGGGGATTTAATTTAGGAATACTGGAGAAATATAAAATAACCGGAAATTTTAATCGGTAAGCTACTCGTTTTTTGGCGGCCAATCAAAACGCAGTCAGCAGGGTAGCTTTTTCTTCAGTGTGCGGACTTCGGTTCCTAACAGTTTCTGTTCTGCCCATTTTTATTTCTCCTTTAATCTTTCTATTTTCTCACTTTATGTCACCCCATAAATTATGATCTCTTTTTAGTAATTCTGATGAGGAGGTACGTCCCTCATTTAGGGACAGAAACTCCGCAAATTACATGCCATTTGCCACTTTTCGTTTTTTGGCGTGATTTCCAAATCACGCCAAATAGATCTTTTAGGGCATGTTTTTTGTTATCATCATAACTTTTAGAAATTTTCACTATTTAGCAGATATATCTGTAGCCTACAGAAGTCAAAAATAATTATAACCTTTACTTAATGCAGAAATAAATAATTTTAGCTTAAAATTACAGAAAAAATACCTCGCAATGTTTAAGCAAAATCGTAAACAATGGATAATATTATCAGAATGCTGCCAAAACTACAAAACAAAATTTGAGTTATTGAAGAATAATCATTAAAAAAAAGGATTAATTCGAAAAATAATCCTAATTAAGTATAAAAAAACGGAAAAATTGGATAAATATTCCAACCAATAAACATAACTGTTGTAAAAATATGAGATAACCTTGATAAACTGTGTGTAAATTATAAATTTTGGCATTTAGTGACAGACGTGACATTATATATGTCGTCATAACACCAGAAAATCACTTAATTAAATTTTAAAAAATTTAGAAATAATTACAAAATATATAGTAAATACATAAAAACCCGTCCCGATTCAAATGCAACGTTGTGTTAAAATTTCAGAGGAAGTGGTTGAGTAGTTTCAGAGATTAGTGGCTTTGAACATTTTTATTTATATAGTTTGTGTGCCGATATACGGGCTGGCCACAAAAATTTTCGCTGTGGGCAGCGAGTTTGACACCCCTGGTATACATAGTCAAAATGCCACGACGTTTAAATAATATTAATATTTAATAATTAATATTTAATAATAAAATTATAATTACAATCGAAATTGTAGACACTACGTTAGTCTCTACATTAGAGTAACGGGCTTATTGAAAACAGTGATTGGTTATGCTTTTTATTACAATCACACACTTCTTTTTTCTTGAAGTCTTTTATTCTATTATTTTGTTTTAAACTTAAAATAACGCGCTAACGGTAAGATATACATTTTTTTCCATGACTGGTATCAAATATTCATGGATTTCAGACAAATTACAATTCAATAGGATATAATTTCTGTTATGTCTTTCAAGTGAAATGTTTTGGTTATCTCCAGAAAAATTTTTTTTCTTTCGTCCTTTGAGTCCCCAACCCCCGGTCCATGGATCAATTGGCACCGAGCCACACCAGGAACATTAAAGTAGTCCCATTTTATTTTCTGCGGTGCATTTCTCTTGGGTTTGGGTGACTTTTCTTGCTGTTGTCTGTAACGTCACTTCTCCGAAACATCAACATCTAGTCGGCTTCTTTGTGGACCCGACACCCACACGTGCATCTTGCAGCTGCAACGCAACCCCTTTTTGACCCCCGAGGAATCTAGCTCGTCGACCGGAAGATGAGGGGAGAGATGCTTTGAACTTGCACAGGAGCGGTGACCAACGAATCCTCCTCTCACAAAATAGTGGACTCTAACAATCTATAATTAACTTTAATAACTGTAATGTATCATTCTGTAAATAATATTCAATAGTTGTGACGTAAATAAATTCCATATTTAAATTAACCAAGAATACGCTACCGTTATTCTTTCAAACGTTACATTGTCACTAATGCCACTTAATTCGGCAATGGCCAGATGGAGGCCCAGGAAATTCATCATGGTAAAGGGCTAAGTGACGTCTGTCGTTATCCGTAGCTTTGAGCACCATACAGGTGAGAGAATGATTTAGCTCGGTTTCACTCCAATTTTGAGGGATACCCGGGGGGTGGTCAGGGGCCTCCTACTTCTCTTCCTCTTCCACCAACCTCATGAGAGGACTTGCGGCTTGACGGCTATTTAAAGTACCCTCATGCCACTAAGGCACTATGCATTTACAAACATCCGTGTCTTCTCCGGGATTTGAACCCTGATCCAACGGCCCAGCAGTCAGCGTCGCTAAACACTATACCGGATGGGTGACCGACTTTCCGTAGAAATCATTTCATTTTCCATGTTAAATCACTTTATATTCATTTTTAGGTGTAACGGTACTTTATTCTGAAGGGGTATTCAAATACAACTACATTAAAATTATTAAATCAAAACAATCTAAAATATATAAAATCAATGTCCTACCTTCAGCGGGGCGCTGTAAAATTATCAAACATTGACCGGTCCGCGGTGGTGAAAAGAGAGGTTGGGGGACACTACCTTAGCAGACTCGCAAATTCTCGACATTTCATTTCGATCTTTAAAGATTTTAACAATTCCACAACATCGATTGTACTTTCTTACCTTTTTCACAAATGTTTTCTGTTAAAATCTAAGACTAGATCTTCGGGTAATACTTTAAGAAAAATCTACTGTAGTAAATGATCGTACATTCCAGGTGGTGACACGTTAAGGGACTCTAAACTTTTGCTTTGCACTTTACAAATATCGTGTATAAGTTTCTTAACCCAATTACGTTATTTGAATCCTTTATAGCGGTGAGAGAGAGAAAGAGAGATCCGCGACCTTTTTAACACCACCAACATTTGATAATTTTGCCGCGGTCGGCTGAGGAGGGGAACATAAATTGTTTATATATAGATTGCTTTGATTTAATAATTTTAATTTTAATTGTATTTAAAACGCCTTCAGAATAAAATAATTACATCAAAAAATCAATATAAAGTGATTTCCATAAAAAGTCGCACAAAACCGAGAGTGAGTGAGTGAACATTTACGTCACACTATTGAGTTACTTGAGGGCTTTTGGCGACGCACCTCGTAATTCTGAACTATGGTCAAGCGACGAGGACGACACCCGAGCTGGAACCCTTTTCTCCTAACTTCCACACCACACTAACGAGAGGAAGTTTGAACCTCTACATATTTAAAGTGCATCGGGTCCCTCTGCATGGGGGGTCTTCAGCGGTACTAGTCTCGAACTCATGACACGCAAGTCACGAGTATATTACTTTGAGTTACTACCACTAGGATACCGCGGCCATTACAAACTCGAGAGAAAAAAATACCCCACAGCTAATAAAATGGAAATAATTTGATGTTCCTTATGCGGCGTGGTACTATTTCATCCATGGGCCGATACCAGCCCACGGGTTGGGGGACCACTGCTTTACAGGATAAAGATTCAACAGTATCGAAATATGAGCGTTTATGACTAGTTCTTCTCTATCAAATCTTTCCTTTAATAATATCAAAGTCAGGGGCGGCTCTAGGACCGGACAAACCGGACCCCTGCCTGGGACGGCATTTGGATCGAATTTTAAAAATATATATTTTTTTTTGTTACAAAAAAATTATATATTTTCCAAAATATTATTCGGTGTGAATTTGGTACTTCATTTAACGTATCTTATTTCCTTATTTTGTATGCTTAATGCAAGTTTTCTTTTATTTTGAAACTTGAAGGGTTCGAGGTAGGAGTATATGTTAAATCAAGAAATTTGATATGCTTACACACAGTGGCTCACACAAGGGGGAGGGGTCCTGGGGGTCCGGACGCCCCCCAAAGCCCTCGATTTTTTTTCCGATTGATTACAATTCTAAGTATATAGTACGTAAAATGTAATTAAGTATTTGTTATTAATGATTAATTTTATTAATTAATGTTAATTATTTATTCAATAATTAGTTTTTTACTGTGTTTTGTTCCCGAAAATCAACAAAATCAAAAGGAGCATGATACAAAAATGGTGAACTTTCGACCCCCCCCCCTTGAAAAATTCCTGTGTGCGCTACTGCACACACATCTTTCATCTGTAATTTTCTCCCCATCCCGGAATGGAGTCATGACGGACATTCCTTTCACCCATACGATGTCGAGTGTTAGCTATCCAAAAGGGGGAAGGGGTAATTAGAATTTTTGGTAGATAGAGAGCCACGTGAGATGTTTTATTTTAGTCTTGAATGTAGTTACTTTTCGTTAAAATAAACGCTTGTAATCCCAACCATCAGTAGACTGTTTTTCGAAGAAATTGGCCTGCTGAAATGGACGATTCCTGCTCTTACATTTTACTTGTTTGAAATAATAGCAAGTAATTATATCATTAATTTCGAATTATTTTGAGTTTTTTAAGACTTAAAATAATAATTTTATATACAGTCGGACCTAAAAAAAAATGAAGTAGCTAAATCCCGAAAAAAAGTTCGTTATATGGAAAATTCGCTATATAGAGGTTCATCTTTTAATTTTCTTTATGAACCACGTGAAACAAATTTTAACATCATAAACACATACATAAAATAAAAAAAAAAGTAATTATTTATACCTTTTTGTAAATTAATGCATATTTATTTTATATATCTTATCTACCAAAAAAAGAAAGAAAGAAAGAAAAACTGCAAGGAAAGTTTCTTGATGCCTTTATCTACTTCCTGAAGAACCAAATTCTTTTTTCTTTGATGCTCAAGCGCTTACGTTTTGACTTTTTCAAACCACAAAAAACGAAGCTACCTGTACAGCCGACCAACAATACAAATGAACAGAGACTGGTTAAAGGACACAGGGACACGAAAAACTCCACTGAGGGTGAAAGGGACACGGAGGATGTTTGTACTGAACTGGACGATGGGGATTAAATGTTGCACTTCTTGGATGAAACGTCCAAATTTCTATTGCTCTTGGCGAACTAGGTACCGAATAAAACCAGTTCAAGTTTTATAACCACCATAAAATGAGTTAAAAGAAAGAATAACTTGTGAAATGTCCAGAAATACTAAAAAAAAAAGGGAGAAAAAAAATTGAATCCCAAGAGAAACAAACAATTCGTTACATAGAAAATGCTCCTCGCTGTTGGAAGGTTATTTTACGAAGAAAATCGTGAAATGTTCTTGGTTCCAGGAAAAGTTCTCTATATAGAGAAATTCACAATCTTATGGAGGTTCGTTCGTAATATGGAGGTTCGTTCGTAATATGGTGGTTCGTTTTCGTTCGTAATATGGAGGTTCAACTGTATATACATACATATATATATAGTTAAGTTGCCTTTTTGTTCGCTGGAATTATTCTTTATACTTGCATATTTATGTGAACAAATTATGTTTTTTATCGTAATTTTTGTGCGCTTTGGAGCGAGAGAGGGGCGGTATTTTCAATGTTTACCTGGGGTGGCCAAACTGCTACAGCCGGCCCTATCAAAGCATTGCCATAATTATCATCCGATAATACGAAAGCGTTTACTGCATTACCGGCCGCTCCTCCTAATAATGACTTTAAATATGAAAAGTTGTCAATTTTTGTTAAGGTTTCGTTTTTGTCAACAGAGTTTTGGAACTTATTTTTCAGAATTCTAACAATAAGCATGGATCCCCGAAATATTTATCGATTTGCAATTTTGGAAGACGAACAGAATTAGAATTTATAGAAGATCCATTAATCGAATTAATTAACGAATCATTTTCTGTATTCAATGTTGCTTGCGAGGATACACTAGAATTAGTTTTAGATAGATTCTTAATTTGAACTCTAATTTTAGAACACAATACAGAAATTTTCTCATTATATTAGATTGTATTTTTGCATTTAATTCTGCTTTTACTTGGAATAATATTTTGGATCTTATTATTTAGTTTTCTTAATTGCTTCAAATTTTCGCTTAAGAAATCAGAATGTTCTTTTAAAAGATCAACAGGTTGCAAACCAAGTTCTTTTCCTAATTTATTCATAATTTTAGTTACTGCTGTACGATTAATAGCTCTAATTTTTTTTTCAATTTCCTTGTATCATCCATTTTCTATAAAATACAGTTAACTAGATATAACAATGCATATTAAGGCAATCTTCAAATCTAAAATAGTCAAAACAAAGTTGTATTCAAATTTCAGATAATTTAAAAAGAGAAGAGAGAGTATCTCTTTTACTCTTTTTTTCTCTTCTAATACTTCTTTTCTTTGGCTCTCGATGTACCACAATGGATGCGGGCATCTAATTAAATCTAAATATATTCAAGCTGCTTAAAATCTGTAATCGATCACTACGTATCGGTGTGGTTCAACTGCTATGAATCTAAGTTCTAATGGTATTTTAGTATTTCTAGTTATTCTATTGAGTCCTAGCGAAATACACGGCTTCATTTAAAAAAATTTAATTTTGAAGTAACGCTAAGCAAAATATTTCACACGATTACAGACAGAGCTCGAAGTGGAAAAGTACTAGAATTCTAAAAAACAAAAAATCCGCGCATATGTCCCCGCTGTAGTGCGCAGTCTGGAAAAATGTTTTGTTCTTTGGTGTGATCAAGCAGAACAGCCTGTTTGTGAGTGTTTTCATTGCTTCGTCCTCGAAGGGGAGGTGAGGAATATGTGTTTATATTGAGTCACGCTCGCTCGATTTGATTTGATTTAATATTAACGTCGCACTGTTCAGCTACACGAGGGCTTTTGGCGACGGACCACGTAATTTTGAACCATGGTCAAGTGACGTGGACGACACCTGAGCTGGCACCCCCCTCTCCTAACTACCACACCACACCAACGGGAGGACGTTTCAGCTCTCGACAGATTTAACGTGCATCGCTGCCCTACACGGCGGGTCTTTAGTGGTACTGGGATCGAACTCGTGACCAGGCAAGCCACGATCCGATACCTATACCACTCGGCTACCGCGGCCTCACGCTCGCTCGAACTCTGCAATGTAATCCTTGAATTTTTAATACTGGAGATGAAAAGATTTTCTTGGGCATTTAATAAAAACTATCCATTGAACTTTTATAATTAATTTTAGTTTTTCAGTTCAATCGCTAACAGCTTCTCTAAATGTGATTAAAATCTCCTCAAAAGTATCACCCTCAAAATCTGCTCATATTTGTATTTTGTTCAATCTATCCCAATGATTGGTAGAGCTTCGCTAAGCAACTCTTGTGCAAATATTACTGACTGTTCTGGTGCAGCCAGTCACTGACGTTTTCCTTTCAATATACAGCAGAAATAACAATTCAACTACCGTAAAATCCGGCGTATAACGCGCACTTTTAACTTAAAATAGGATCGAAATTTACGGCTACACGTTATACGACAGGTACAAAAATGTGTGATAGCTTAAAAAATTTAAAAAAAAAGATATACATGTAAAAAATTAGGCTTCTACATGTATGGAAATACTGTTTATTTAAAAGAAATATATATATATATATATATATATATATATATATATATATATATATATATATATATATATATTCTCTATGAACTTAAAGGGTTGTAGTTCTAGAAGTATACTGGGGCCGCGGTAGCCGAGTGGTATAGGCATCGGATCGTGGCTGGCTTTGTCACGAGTTCGAGCCCAGTACCACTGAAGACCCGCCGTGTAGGGCAGCGATGCACGCTAAATCTGTCGAACTGTCCTCCCGTCGGTGTGGTGTGGTAGTTAGGAGAGGGGGGGGTGCCAGCTCAGGTGTCGTCCACGTCACTTGACCATGGTTCAAAATTACGTGGTCCGTCGCCAAAAGCCCTCGTGCAGCTGAACAGTGTGCGACGTTAATCTTCACTCACTCTAGAAGTATACTATTTTTCAAAATCTTGGGATAATACCTCAAATAAATGACTTCAAAACATCAGAGCATTGCATATTTGCATTTCAGGTTTCTTCATAAAAAAGGGAGTGCGTTATACGGCGAATATACCTTAAAATTGAAAAGTGCAGCTTGAAAGTATAGGTGCGCATTATACGCCGGATTTTACAGTAAATTGTTTTCAACTCCGCAAACTTTTTTGCTGCAACCGGAATGGATAGGCTCCGCTCCACCCGTTTCTCAAATCGCAAAATTCTGAACTTCTCCTACTTTTCAAGCATTTCTAAACCATTTTAACACTTTTTCATTTTTAATAGTTCAGCAATAATTTTTAATTTTATCTGTTCTACATTAATAATTCACTACTGAATTATTTTATGACACTGGGCAAAAATGTGAAAGCAAATTACAGTGACTAAAATTGTTTGAAAGAACCCAATGTTTCTCATCCATACCATATATATATCATGCCTACTATATCTCAATTTAAAACGTATTTAACTACAAGTAAACTGAGTCAAAATTCACTAATGTGGTGACGAGTGTATCTAAATTAAACAATATATTTATTTAAAATATTTACATGGATGAATAAAAAGTATTTAAGGCATACTACGCTCGAAGACATTTAATCTTTTTAAACACATCCTCCTCCCCATTTTTGGAGTGTTTCACCACCCCTCGTTACCACAAGTGAGAAGAGAAATCTCAAGTACTCGATGAAGATACTGCCACAAAGGTTATCTATATAATCACACAGGTGTCTAAAACTATATACACTTGTGCCATTTTTTATACTTGTATATACTTTTCCATCCCTTTTATTATAGTTCTTAATCTTTTGTTATGTTTCATTGATTTTGTGAGAATAAGAAATGCAACTTCACAGAAAAAGAAACACCAGCAAAATGTTTTTAGATGCACTTATGGCATGTTATAATTATTATAATAATAATTATTATTAATATGCTTCTGATGCTTCACTTTCCATGTTTTCTTTTCAAGTGAATGTTTCTTTTCATTTTATTTGATTGATTTGCATTGATTCAGTTTTTTTTATAGATATTTGTCTGTATTGTTATGAGCATATCATGAGCAGTATTTGTCCTTTTTCCAAGAAAAAATGCTATACATCCTTCTGATATATTAACACAATATTTTCATCTAAAAATATTCCAAGTAAAGAAAAATAATAGAATAGTATTATGTGTGTGTGTGTGAAATAGTATTCCATTGTAAGAAAAATAATCAATATATAAATACGCAAATATTAGTCTACGAGTCGTAGACACTGTTCACATCAATACTGTTGATGTGGTAAAAACTTTATCTCGTGTTAATGCAGTGCTTCTCAAACTTTCAATGTTGGTGACCCAATTTTCAATCATAATTTTCATGGTGCCTCCCCTTCATACAATAAAAATGTACTGGATTCAATAATACTTTGACGCTAAAGCTACAATACGACTTTAATTACAAACTGCACAAATAATCAAGATAAGTATTAAATTGTGCATGCAATTTTATATGTGATAAGCCAATAGGGTCATTACTAATTATTCACTTTGTCCTTATCTTAATATTGATGAATTAATGATCGAATACACAGTGCAGTACTGATACATTTATAAGTATCCTATTTATTGTATAAATGTGTATTGTTTATTATCTTTATATGTATTTTGCTCTAATTCCTGACATTAAATTAATATTTTTTAACTTTTTATTTTCGACTTTTTGATATATTCGCGCCCCCCTATTAGGATTAGCCCGCCCCACAGTTTAAAAAACCGCTGTGTTAATGACTTTATATTTTCTCGCAAATACTGAAATGGATTATAGCTTGTAATAGTAAGAGTGCGTGTTTTTGTTCGATATTTAGATTAAAAATATTTAATAAAAAAATCCATTCAAAATTCACAAAAAAAGGGGAAAAAAAGGTTTTTCTTCTCTCCTCTTCTTTAATTTAAAGTGATTTTTCATTGTTTGATAAATGTCACATTACTTTTAGTATATATGTAAAGGTAAAAATAATATAAAACCGGAAAAATAATTTTAAATAATTCTTCATTAGAAATTAATTTTTGTTGCAAATCATCGTTTAATCTCGAAAGCAAGATTTTAAACCTTAACATCAAATAGTATATATGAAATACACTCATGTCCATAAATTAAGGATAATTCAGAATCACACAGAAATGGAACTCTAAAATAAAAATTTCACCTGTAAAATTATTACACACGTCTTGAAGAAGAATATGCAAATTACAGGAAACCACCAGATGGCGCGGATAGTACGTCACAATGACGAGAGTGAAAGAGAGGGGTATGTAAGGAATGGTGGCAAAGAAGTAAAATTGTTCACAAGCGCTTTAAAGCCTTTCAGTGCAATGACCTCATAGTTATGGCACAAAGGAATTATTTGGATGATTTTTACGTGGCAGAATTATTGGACGACTGGAATGTGGACGTACCCAGCTGGAAGTATCCGAGGAACTTGGAATCGCCCAGAGTGTCATCTCCAGGTTTTGGCAACGATTCCAAGATGATGGTAATGTGAGTAGATGTTAGAGCACAGGTCGCCGCCGAGTTACAACGCCGAATGGGGATCGGTATTTGGCAGTTACTGCCAAAAGAAACAGACGGAACACAGCTCGTCAGCTCTCTTTAGCTACTAGTACGACAGTTTCAAGGCAGACCATGTACAGACGCTTAGGGCACATTGGTCCATATGCTCGTAGGCCTGTCAGATGTGTTCCACTTACCGCAACTCACTGTCGCCTGCGATTAACCTGGAGTAGAGAGCATGCATTGCGGACACCACAACAGTGGTTTTGTGTGATGTTTTCTGACGAGTCCAGGTTTAGTTTGCAGTCTGATTCTCGCTGGACTTTAATATGGAGAGCGCCAGGTACCCGTTACCACCAAGAGAACACCATTGAACGACACCGTTACGGTGGTGCAGGATGGCTCGTTTGAGGAGGAATTATTCTTGGTTCCAGAACTGACCTGCATGTTCAGAGTGTAACGATGACCAGCCACATCTATCGCGATGTCATTCTGGAACAACATGTACGTTTGTTTCGGGGAGCCATGGGTGCTGAATTTCTGTTTATGGATGACAACGCCCGTCCTCACCGTGCAAACATTGTAGACGAATGCCTTCAATCGGAGGATATCACCCGTATGGACTGGCTAGCATACTCACCGGACTTGAATTCAATAGAGTATGTGTGGAATATGCTTGACCGATGAATTGCAGCCCGTCAACCCCCTTCCACCTGTCTACCGGAACTTCGGAGGGCATTGCTGGATGAGTGGTGTAATATTCGCCAAGATCAAATTGACAATTTGATACTCAGCATGCCTAGGCATTGTAAGGCCTGTATTGCATCGTCCGGGAGACATACTCCGTATTAACCATCATACTAACCATGTTATACGGTTTTTTTTAAAAAGGTTCTTTTTTGAAATTTACTCCAGGGAGTGTAAAAATCGCAATTTTTATTAATTATGTCAAACATAGCATCTTTTTTGCTCTTTACCTTTTGTTTAATAAATCGACTTTACAAATAAGTCAAATTTGTTTTGCTTCTCTCTCTTTCTTTGCCTGAACTTCATTAACCTTAATTTATGGACGTGAGTGTATGTTGAATTGATGTTAAAAAAAAGTTTACTGTATAAACAAATTATTTCCCACTTATTTACAGCCAATTTCTAAATGCGGAAAAAAAAGTTTTTAAATTATTTCTAAAAAATATTTAAGCCTGTTGTATGAATAAATATATATGAAATTCTTAGAGCAACGAATAAACTAAAAGAATGATCTGGCCGTATACTAAAACCGGCAGTAATAGACAATACTGATACTTAATTTATAAATGAATGTTCCAAGCTAAATGTTCGGAAACAATTCAACACGGCTTCATCAATTCAGTATTAAACGTGATGCATACTGGAGATGTGAAGAACTATTGGATAGATCAGGGATGGCGAGCCTTTTTGAGACGTGAGTAAATTTTGTTTACATTTTTTTAGTACTAGCTTGCGGGTAATTAATGCCTTTTATCACCAGAGTTAAGTTAAAAAAATTTTAACTGAGTATTTTTAAAACTAAACATCTCTAAAATTCAATTGTCTTAACGAGTAAAAATGAACGTGATTTGACGATTTAAAAATTTCTAGTGGGGTTAAAAATTCTTAAGTGTTTGGTGCAAATTGCGATAAGTGTTTGAATGAACAAGGAGTAATGAAAATTGCATACAATATATATTATGAAATATTATATATATATATATATATATATATATATATATATATATATATATATATATATATAACAAAATTGATTATAAAGTATTTAGTAAGAAATCTGTTGCTGTTTATTTTCAGATAGTTTTTTAAAATTAGGTTCATATTTCATATTCATTAGTTAAACGCATTTCGCAATTAATTCCTGTCAAGTCTATTCCTACTGGAAGATTTTACAAAGCTCACATTGGAGAAAATTTTTCACACAAATGTGGAGACCCAAACATTCTTAAAAGTGCATGAACTAGTTTTTTCATTGATATAAAATTATTTAGTAAAGAATCTCATACTTTTATTTTTACTGTGGGATCAATATTCACAGTGCACTACTTTTACAGTTTTCCTTCTACACGAGAAATCAACTCTTCAAGTTTTGTTTTTCACCCTACTTTGCTTCAAGATTCAACTAATTGCATTTCTAAATTATCGATACCCAACCACATAAAGTCAGTGAACTCCATTGTTTCAAATCCTGTTTTGTACGTATATAAAATAAAATGAAATATATTTTTTTCTAAATTTTTAAATTGATTGAATCACTCCTCAAAAATTTGTTTTATTTCCTGCAAAATCATTAAATATTTTTAATTACATTTTCTTGAATGTCAACGGAGCTTTCAAAAACTATTGTGCTTTGAAAATGATTTTGTAATTGAGGAAAATATTCCATGATTTTCATTTCCAAATGATTTTGTAATTGAGGAAAATGTTCCACGGTTTTCATTTCCAAATCCTTAGTAAAGATTTCAAGTTTTGTCATAAATATTTTAAATTTTTCAAACTCCGTTAAAACAATTGTCCCTATCCTTGAAGTGTTTTATTCAGTTCATTAAAACGCGGAGTGACGTCGCAAAAAAACAGTAAATCATTTCACCAATGTATATTCGATAATTCATTGAAACTATTGTCTTTTTCAATTAAAAAAAGAGCTTTTCTACAAAGGGATTAAGGACGACCGAAAATAAGTCATCGAACGCTGTTGTATGTTAAAATCCCTGAATATTGGCATTCAATTTCCTCTAAGAGTTGTGCAAATTGCCGTTTATAAAGAATTCTTGCGTTTGTAAATTTGATTGTTTTTATTGCAATGGTATTACACTGGAAAATGTTTCTTAAACCATGTTTCGCACATAAAACTTGCTGGTGTATTATACAATGAAATTCAATCAGAGAATGTGAAATATTTTGCTTAAACTAATGAATAAATCCATTGTTTTTCCTACCATACTATGGGCATTGTCTGTTGTTACAGAAATTATTTTCTGAAGGTCAATAGCTGTTTCTTTATAAATGCAATATCAAATTCTTTAAAAATATCAAGATCAGTACACTTCCCTTTCAACTTTATTAGTTTTATTAACTCTTCTTTCATTATATTTCCATACTTATACCGAGCAAAAACTCTAATTCACCATAATCATTTACATCATTACTCTCATCTAAAGCAATTGAATACATTTCTGCATAATTTAAGTCGTTATGTATTTGCAAAAAAAAATATTTTTTCTAATTCTATTTTACTCGATTTTTAACTACATTGCGACTAATACGTAACTTCTTAGTACGTTTTATAATCAAGTCTTTTTCTTTAAAATCAGCAAACAGTGTAGGTCTACATTCTAAAAACGTGAAAAAAGTGCTTTGAATATGATTATTTGCTTTGGTTTGTTGATTTTTTTTTCAACAAACAAAATGTGAGCAAAATTGTACACTTTATTGATATTTTGTAAACACTTTAGCTTTATTTCAAATACTGCATACTTTCATATGCATTTGTGGTCATTTGCATAACTTTGGAACTGTAAGGATCAAACTGAAGGTTATAGACAGCATTTAAATTGCGTTTGTATAAATGCAATGCTTGAAAAAATACAAATATAATATAAATAATCCACACAAATTAGAAAATCTAAATAAACCCGCGTAAGCAAACAAGTGGTTGCCTAGCAGTCATGGGTCAGTTAAAAACCTTGCGTGGGTCAGTGTCTGACCCACGGGTCAGATAGATTCGCCATCACTGGAATAGATAAGTCCTGCTAATATAGAAAAAATAGTAAACACGGCGACACGGTAAAGGGCAAAGTGGATTGGATTACATGAAATTACTCTTCAACTAGGAGATGGAATATACATATAAGCGGGCAGATCTATGTACTGTGAAAATCGGTTCAAGCGAAACTGAGGGGAGTGAGAAACATTTTTTCGTGTTAAAGGATATTGCAAAAAACATGTATTGAACAAAATTAAGTTTTTTAAAGTACATTTTGCTTAATTAGATATGTATGTAAGCATGCATTTAATAAAAATCAATAAAATAAAAAAAAACTTTTGGAAGAACTTAATGAAATTTTAAATACAAAATTTTCAAATTTTTTGAAAAGCAATACATTTATTGAGTTTTTGGAAAATAATCTAATATTTTTCTTTACATAGTCCTTTTTACTATCAAATTTTCCAGAAATTGTTCAATGTCGTCCATTTGGTTATTCATTTCACCAATGGAATGTGCGTCTAAATAACTGCTCATCAGGGCTGCTTTTAACCTCCCCGGCGCCCTAGGCACCTCAAAATATTTAGGCCCTCCAGAGTGTGGCGGTTTGCTTCTCAGTAATCCCTAAAGGGAAATATGTGTGAATCTTCTCTAACCGATGGGTAATTCAAATCAGTCTATAAACAATTTTGGCCGATAACTGAACCCCGAAATCGGTGGGTGTGCCTACCCACTAAATAGTAATTTTTAATTTATATTTAATTGTTTGTGTATCGTGTGTGTCGTTGTAACAAATATTTATAAACCGAAAAATAAGGACATATATCTTGAACACGCACCAAATACGCAACAAGAGCACCACCCCTCTTTCAGTTCTTATTTTGCCATTTTTAATTCGGGATAGATTTCCCCTGACTTTCTTATTCTTTTTCCTTTGTTTTTACCCTTTTGAGAGTCTTTCCATTATCCACTATCTATGGATCCGCCGTGTCCTCGGCTGTCAACCGCCAGCCCCAAGGAAAGGATAGTAGCATGGTTTGACCACTCTTGTTCATTTCTTACCTTACGGCATCACGGTCCTCTTCACTCCCTTTTGTAAATTAGTACAGTAAATTAACGAAATCGTTTGCAATTATACTCGTAGTACAGAATACACATTATTGCATAGACTCTTTTCAACTTGTTAATAATCTTCTTTTTCATCACTTATCGCTTTACTATCTTGCACTTTTTGACAACTTCATTCTTCTTTGATAAGTCACTGGACACAGTGGCGCACACAAGGGGTCCTGACCCCCTCCCCCAAAGCCCTCGATTTTTTTCCGATGGATTATAATTCTAAGTATATAGTACGTAAAATTAAATTAATTACTTGTTATTAATGATTAATTTTATTAATGAATGCTAATTATTTATTCAAAAATTAGTTTTTTACTGTGTTTTGTTCCCGAAAATCTAAAGGAGCATGATACAAGAACGGTGAACTTTCGACCCCGAACCCCCTTGAAAAATTCCTGTGTGCGCTACTGATTGTACACATACAACAAAAGCTTTCCTGGAGCTTTGATCAAGTTCATATCATTTTGAGGGCATAACAACATCAAACTGTTAACTTCCTTTTCTGTAGTAGATCTCTTTTCTGGGAAGAAATTCTTTTCTCGTGACTCGCCAGGTGGTGATACGGTTCACTGCAATTTCTAATTTTTTCTCTTTCGAGGATATACTGTCTTTGAAGAGCCAGAGCTCATAAGCGCTTCTTCTCCGTAAGCGTATCTGAAAAAAGGTTAAAAATAAAAAGAGAGAGAGAGAGAATTATAAGGAAGGGAAGCTGGTAGCAGCCCGAAGGAAGGGTGGAGACAGGTAGACACAATCAGTTGTTCCGTGAAGAAGAGTTAAGGAAACCAGTTTTGGCGAGGTGTCTTTCTCTCTCTTTTTCCCCGTTACGTCCACCTGTGCTCCAGGCATGTGCCTAAAAAAAAGGAAGAAAATGCATAGCAGTTTGTTGTGACCGTTGTGTTAATTCGTTTTTTTCGATACTTCGCCTGGAGAGTTTTCACGTTAGACGTATTGCACTGTGAATCAGCGGTCGCCAAACTTTTTGATCTCACGGACCAGCAAATCATAATTTAAATCCCGCGGACCACTAATAGGATTTTTCAAGCGTTAAGTACAATTTAAATTACAATTTAAATTACAGAGATAGAAGGATGAAACTTTGGGATCACCTACTACTCTGTGTATCGTTGGGATGTACCTGGCCATTTACGTCACAATTGTTCCCTCCCCGGAGGGAGTTAGTTTTGTTTTCCTTTCCCGAGTTAGCGCCGCCTCATTTGCAACTACAGACACAGGACCGGTTCGAATGAACTCCTCTTATGTTTCCTCACAACCAGGCCAAGTTTCGAGTTGCTGGGTGCCCTGCTTCTGTTTTATTTAATTGTTTTAAATGTTTTAATTATTTTAAAATGACCATAACTCGGGGGCTCTTCAGGCGGATACCTTAATTTTCTCAGGAACGATTCTTCCCTCGAGACATTCAATATGAGGTTTCAGGTGTCACATTCGGTTCACCTTATTTCCAGATAATCTGCCGAAAACCCCCCATGTTATTGGTCCTATTGTCCCTGTGCGGGGGTGTTTAAATTTATTTAAATCGTGATTATCTCGGGTTTGGTTGGTCCGATTGACTTGAGGTTTGTATCGTTCAACTCTGCTTGTGACCGCTTTTCGTCCTTGTCCCAGCTCGCCCTGCTCAAGATTTTTTAGAAAGATTTTAATCTTGTTACACCAAAGAAGTATAATTTCTTACGTGCGTACATAAGTACACACACACTTTTTTTTTTTTACGAAAAAACCTGAAATGTATATCTGAAATGCTCATTTGAAGGGTTGAATATAGTGTGTGTGGTTAATTAAAACAAGAAAGAAAAATAAACATGACATAATGAAAAAGTCATAAAAAATGCAGTATATCTAACAATCTAAATGGAATTTTAGAAAATTTTTTTTTATTTGTTGGCATTTTATAGAAGCTTGTTGAGATGTTTAATCTTTTTTCATATTTTCTTTTCTAGTTATTAGTTCTCCTCATTCACTGTCGAAACATGTTTAAATAATTTGGAGAACCTTTAGTCTAATTTATATGAAGCATCAAATTTAAACAATTTGCTCCATATTTCATAAGCTTGGCATGAAGAAATTGCTTGAAATAAATTGAACAATCTTATTTGTTTTACATTGTATGAACTAATTACAGAGATAAATTATTTATAAATATGCTCATAAATCAAAGCTGATATATTTTTTTGAAATTACATGTATGTTGAGATTGTATGAAATATCTTATAATATTGCTCTCAGATAAAAATTTTAGCCGAATTTTTACAGTAAACAGTTGTTAGAAAATATAGATAATGCATTCAAGTTTAGATTTTACAATCATTTTGTTTGTATTATTCTCTCCTTAGAGCACAGATCCCTAAACTTTTTCCAGTATAAACCCCTTTAAAAAAAAATTTTTTTTTTCTGAGACATTTTTTCCCTTACACTTTTCAGAAATATTCAGAATACAATATAATTATGAGATGCTAATAATTGCACCCAAAATCCTCAAAGATTACAATTTAACTAAGAATATTAACCGAACATTAGAGTAAAAAGAGGTTTATAAAAAAAAACCCATGTTTTATTTTTGAATCCTATTTTCCTCTTTAATTTTAAAATACAAACAAGGTTTCAGAAACACAGCGGTCGAGGTAACTCCTGACTCATGGCTGGCCTGTCATGAGTTCGAGCTTAGTACTCTTGAAGACACACCGTGCACGTATACGAGGCTCAAATATCCTCCCATTGGTGTGGTGTGGAAGTTAGGCGATGGGGGAGGGTGCCAGCTCACTTGTCATTCTTGTCACTCGACCATGGTTTCAAATTACCAGATCCATTGCTTAAAGCCCTCGTGTAGCTGAAAGGTGCGACATTAATATTCACTCACTCGTTCCTTCAGAAACACAAATTGGAATCCCATAATAGTTCAATTTCGATTAATATAGTATCTGTTCTTCATGTATTTATTTTTAATATTTGGCCTGAAACTGCTTATAATCGCGAAATCACTATAACATAAAAAATATAAATATACATTTTACTATACAATTTTTCAATTTCATTAAATTACATGTAATTTTAATACATTTTAAAGAGTTCAATGCGACGGTTGTGTTTAATGCTTTTTAATACCATAATACTTTTTTTATATTAAGCTTAAAATTAATTAATAAGAATTGTAAATCATTGCGTTCTGTAGTTTTCAATCTATTTCCAGCTTTTTTAACAACTTATTAACGTGATTAAATCCTACCTTAGTAGATTAAAGCTAAAATGGGTTAATTTCATCTTTTTCTTCCGCAAATCTTTACAAGTCCAAAATTTGGCCCCAAAACTTTGAAAATTTATTTTGTCTTCCAAATCAGTGTAAGTTATGTCAGCGGATTCATGTTCCAAGACGGGACATTAAAACTTCCCAAATCCTTATAACGGGTATTAATGTCTTTTTAAAATTGTTTCAAGCGGTCAGGGTAGATTTGAATGCCATCGACACTAATTTATCGTTTTAAACAGATATGCTGCATTAAATATTCAAAGTAGCGAACATTATTTCTATTTAAAGTGGACGATGAAAACCGACGGCGAATATACAAAAACGACATGACATTCCTTTCATGTGCGTGGCTCACTTACGCCATATGCAAATCTATATTATATCCAGTGCCGGTTTATACGCCGGATATAAAAACGATAGCTTTAAAAATGATAAAAGAGATAAGCATAAAAAAAATTTACTTCTACATGTATCGAAACACTGTTTATTAAAAAGAAAAGACTTGCCTTATGAACTAAAACAGTTTATGGTGTTAATTATTGCACCATGATTAAAATATATTATAAATGGAATAATTTTACATCCATTTCAGAAGGTGAAGATATTAAACATCCATATTCCACTCATTCTGTTGTTCTTAACGTTGACAACCCATTAAATCTATCATCTGATTATTTCATTACAACAGGATAAAAGACTACTAAACTAAACTTAAAAATATAGACATAAATTATTTCTCTCTGATAAATAGAACTAAATACACTACTCCCAACAAAGTTCTCGTTGAAAGAGGGGAATAACATATCCAAGCTCATCTACCAGACTTCATCCATCAACACCTGTTACTACAATATTTCCCTAACGAGCGAAATTAATTAAACTGCGAATATAAAGTTGTTTCGTACAATCAAGAGAAGTTATAAAATATGTGAATAATCCAATGCCAAAACTATCGTATTACAGCTCAGAGCGATACTGCACTCTCACAGGTTTTGTGTATTATGGTATTCGTATATGACAAACCAAGGTTGTACTTGTGAAGAAAATGCGTAATATTTCGATACTTTTTTAAATTGGTAAGTTTGTTTTTCACATTTTATTTGCACATCATACTTTAGTTTGAAAATAGTTTTTTTCAGATTCATTATAAATATACTCATAAATAGTAACCCTTAATAATGAATAAGAATAACTTTAAAGAACATAAAAAATCAGTTGATAATACTTCGGTTTGGTTTCATTATTTACATTATGAAAATAATATGTTGGTACAGTGTAAAAAATGTTTTAGAGTTGTTAAAGTGAATGGAGGAAGTACAAGCGGACTCCATACACATTTAAAAACAAAACATGAAACAAATTTGTTTAAGGGGGAAGAATATAATTTCGATATAGGTACAAAAATTTAAGCACAGTCTCTAAGCCCAAGCCGTCAGGAATTTTAGATTATTTTGAAAAAAAGATAATTTGGATGAAATTATAAGTAAAATGACAGCATTAGTTGGTTTGCCGTTTCGGTATTAAGTTCTAAGAAATACCGAATACCAGTATTTCCACCGGTAATTTTCATGATATTTAGTGTCACTTAGATTAGAATACATGTATAAAATTGTTTTAAGTACATTTTGACAAAAAGTATTATTTTAATACAATATTTCGGCAAAAAATTAACTTAGAATAACCTTTTTTTTTTCAAAATGTTCTCCTTTTGTGAAAAATGTTTCTATTATACTACTATTTTACCTTGATATAGCTCAGACCTCTGCACAGAAGCTCAACTATGATTTTTGAAAAATTCACATTATTTTCAGAGTTTCAACCCATTGAAATAATTATCGGCGTTTTTTTCTTAAAATTTCCCCCTCTATTGTCGTAAAACATGGATAAATCCACTTCTAAGTTATGTATTTCAAAAATTCTAGTTGAGCCTCTGTACAGAGGTCTGAGCTGTATACAGGTGAAATATTATTATAATAGAAGTATTTTTCACAAAAGGAGACTATTTTGAAAATGGGTCATTCTATGTTCATTTTTTGTCAAAATATTGTACTTAAATAATTTCTTATTGTAATACTATTCTTAAAACAGTTTTATATACATTTTCTAATCTAAGTGACTAAATATCATAAATATTATCCATTTATACGCTTTTGCAAAATCACGGTGCCGAACGTAGTCGGGTACTTTATAGGTCAGAGTATAAATAAAAAACTTTTTAAAATTTGGCGGCGCACATAAGTGCTGCGGCACAGTGGTTGCGAATCACTACATTGGCGACAGATTTTGTAAACTTGAATCACGGTGAAGAGACGAGAACGAAACGAATCAGCACTCTACGTGCTTTAATTCTACATCGAACCAATTAGGGATTGCAATACCGGTATATCGAGATACCAAATGCCGTTATTTTGAGCCATTTGTACAATTTTCTAATACCGGTATTCACTAGCTTAAATACCGGTTTTTCGGTATTTACTACAAAATTTTTTAATTGTCTCCTCTATATTTTCAGGGATCGCCAACTAAACAAAATAGTATACATTTTTGTTTTTATGTCTCCCTATCGGGCGAAACTAATTAGACTGTGAATATAAAGTTGCATCGTCCAATCAAAAAGTGATAAAATATGTGAATCATCCAAGGAGGCGTGCCAAAACTATCCTATTATAGCTCAGAGCGATTCTGCACACACGCAGAATTTGTATTCTGATATTCTTATTTGTGAAAACAAGGTGGTAGTTGTGAGTGAGTGATTTTGAGGTTTAATGGCGCAAAAGCCAATTTTGGCCGAACTTTGTAGTTGTGAAGAAAGTGCGTAATACACTCAGGAATATTGAAAATAGCGACCCAAGAAGGAAGCTAAGTACAATCGCGAAACTTTGCAAATAAATACAGCGTAATGTGATATGCAAATGATCCAAGTTTTGTGCCAATACGCATGCTCATACACGCTGAGGTGGCGCTACAATCTACAATCAGGAAGAGGGTGCTATAAAAGCCAGCGCAAATTCGAAGATTCATAAACGTAACGATTACCCGCCGATTGTAGGAAGACTTTGGTAAGCGAAACATGCCAGGTAAACGTGCTAGAAGACATTTCTCACAGTTAAGCGAGTTTGAGAGAGACTTGATCATCGGGATGAAAACTGTAGGCTGGTCGACGCGCCGTGTTGCTGGCCAGGTGGATCGTTCGGAGTGTGCCGTTAGAAATTGTTGGGAGCAGTGGACACGGGAAGATACCCAAGCGCGGAAAACCGGGTCTGGAGCGACCAGGAAGACCACGAGGAGAGAGGATCGAAGGATCGTGCGGCAAGCACTTGTGGACCCCACAGTGACTCGTTCAACGATACGAACAGACGTAGGCGTAGCAATTGTTCCACAAACAATTTCCAGACACCTTTCAGAAGCAAATCTTAAATCCAAGCACCCTTTCCGTTTACTCCCTTTAACACCGGAACATCGGCAACTGCGTCTACAGTGGTGCCAAGCCAGATCAATGTGAAATGCCACAGATTGGCAAAAGGTTGTGTTTAGTGATGAATCCCTGTTTGTTTTGGGGACAGATGATAACAGTGTACGGGTGTGGAGGAGCCCTGGTGAGCGGTACAATTCCCCCTACACTATTCTACGTCACACTGCCCGCACAGCTGGTGTAATGGTCTGGGGTCCATAGCCTATGATAGCCGGTCCACTTTAATTTTGATGCGTGGAACCTTAACGGGCCAACGTTACGTTGATGATATTCTTCGACCCCATGTAGGACCTTTCCTAAATGGTCTCCCAGGGGTAACTTTCTAGCAAGATAATGCTGGTCCACATACAGCAAGAGTTGCTCAAGACTTCCTACGTCATTTTCAGACTCTTCCATGGACGGCCCGCTCCCCCGATTTGTCCCCTGTAGAGCACAAGTGGATCAGCTAAAACGGCACATGCCATCGTGTTACTCTGTACAGGATTTAGAGTTGGCTGTTCAAGATTTGTGGGCCCATCTGCCTTAGGACAACATAAGTTGTCTAATCAACTCAATGCCGGACCGTGTGACGGCATGTATTGCAGCTGGAGGTGGTCCAACACGCTATTGAAGTTGCCCAGTATTTGTGTCGTTGCACACCCTGTATTCGTTTAATTGTCTTGTTTTTGAGATCGAGTGAATCTCTCATCTGTGTCATTATGTGTATTAAATTTCATTTCAATCCGATGCTTTCTTCTTGGGTCGCCATTTTCAATGTTCCTGAGCGTATTTCGAAATTTTTAAATTGTTGACTTCGTTTTTCACATTGTATTTGCATATCATACTTATAACGATTTTAAAATTAAAAATGAAAAGGAAGAAAAAAGATTAACCAATTCAAATTTGATCCAGTTTATAGTAAATTTTCTTAATTTTTTTTCCCCACAAACCTATCTACATTCAAAAGAATTCGGTACAGTTATCGAAGATGATGATGACATTAATGTCTATAGTGAAAAGGAATGGTCTCTTGAACAAAAATTAGAGAATGAGAGATAACTAAAAAAATTTCCACAAACAAAAGGCAATACAGAAATTAGCTATACCCAAAAAACCATCCGAAGAGAAATCGATTTATTTGAAAAGACATGGTAGATACTTGGAAAAATTCTATCGCGCATTGCTAACAGTACCACCAACTAGCGTAGATGCCGAAAGAGGGTTTTCGACAACAGGTAATTTTGCACAAAATTACGTTCCAGGCTTTATGATAGTACAATTGATGCATTATGTTTTTTAAGATCACATTTCAAACATTTATAATAGTACTGAAAATTGATTAGTGATAATTACACTTTTTGTGATTTAAATAAATAAGATGCTCCCTCTTACTTTTTTGTGATTCTTTATATTTACTGTTATAATTTATAAGTTACAAATTATTTTTTGTGTTATTTACACTCTCTAATAAAACTGGCAAATGAAACAAAGAAACACCTGTGTTCTAAAATTTCTAATACCGGTATTAAGATCTAAAAAATACCGAATACCGGTATTGAACTTTTGGTCCGGTATTGCAATCTCTAGTACCAATGTTAAGCATTCGAGCATCGGTAGATTTAACGTGTACGAGCTCTTCTACATTAGTTGTCCTTAACCCCCGGTCCGTGGATCAAATAATACTGGTCCGCACAAGAGAGAGAAGCATTTAATTATTTCCATTTTATTTACCGTGGCATATTTTTCTTGGGTTTAGGCTACTTTTTATGAAAATCTCTTTATATTCCTTGTTAAATCACTTTATTTTCCTTTTTTGGTGTAGCTATACTTTATTCTGAAAGAACGTTTAAATATAATTAAATTAAAATTATTAAACCATAACAATCTAAAATAAATAATCAATATCCCACCCCTCAGTGGACCGCGGTAAAATTATCAAGCGTTGACCGGTCCGCGGCGATAAAAAGGTTGGGGAGCACTGTTCTGCATGACGGATCTTGAGCGACATTGAGATTCGAACTAACAACTCCGTCGCATAAGAACGTTTAAAATAAAAAAAACACAGTTACATAAATCTCCGCAATAGCCAAGCAATCAAAGAACTAGCATTAAGGGATAAAAGCCCTTGTTGCTGCAAATCACGTAAACCTATTACACAATCAATCAAAATGATGACACATTGTGTAGGAATGGAATTTTGAACCCACAATCAAGAAGCTCAAATTCCATTTACTGATCTTCCATTTTATCTATAAATAATACGGTGTGGATCTGATACAAAGATATATTTTTTTATAAGCAGCCCACGAGATTATATTGCTTTTCCGAAATGGGCCGTAAGGTTATATGGATTGGCCACCCCTGTACTAAGAAGCGATGTATATTTAACAATCTCTTTTGCATTAAATTTAAAAAAAAATCTGTTCTAAATTACAATGCACGATAAAGCGGAAACTGGAAAAAACTCTGAGTCGTACTGTTTCGACGGTGCGGCGAGAGAGAGCTGGGGTTACGAAACGTTGTACTGTGTGTGTACATTGCACTATTTGCTATTCTCTTCTTTCAGTAATACTTATCAATAATCATCGCTTTTAGTTATTAATATTGCAGAAAAACAATTTTATTTTGAGTCTATAACAGTGCTTCTCAAACTTTCAATATTCGCGACCCAATATTCAATCGTAAGTTTCATTGCGCCCCTCCATGCAATAACAATGTATGGAATTCAACAAAAAAATACTATAGTTTGACATTAAGGGGACTTGGCACCCTTTGAGCAAACTTCTTTATTTACGTATTTAAAAATTATATTTTAGCATTTTATACAATGTTTCTATTCAAGAAAATGTTACCAGATGAAATTTTTCATATATTATTCACACAATTTTAAAAATTAAAATTTTTTGAAGAAAATTGGGAAAATTTTAAAATCCTACTCCTTTTGTAAAAATTAATTTTTTGACCTGATATTTTTTTATAATACTCTTATGGATGATCTAAACAACTTTAGGGATCGATTTTAGAATAACTTCATTCGTTTTCGAGAAAAAAAAAATAAAATGTTGATATACAGGCTAAAAATCAACGAAAAAGCCAACATGTCTTACATTTTATTTTTTTTTAAAAAAGTATTCAGTTTATAGCAAAACGGATCCTTAATTTTTATTACATGCTTTATTTTCAACACGCAAGTAAAAATGGAAGTGATTGGTAAATAATGTCGAAGGAGTAGCATTTTGAATGCACTAAGGTTTCGAAAACACAAACTGAGAAAAAAACAGGTTTAAAGTTTATAATTCTGAAAAAATAATTATTGTAAGCTTAATTAAACTTAAAAATACCACTTTAAGATATTTGTTCAGTCCGTAATTGTATCTATTTTTTGTCGCGAATGCCATCCGCCGACTGAGCACCTCCACCAATGTTTTGATGTAACCCTCCGCTTCAGTTGTTGTTGTAGCTTCCATCTTGGAACAGCGTGCGAAAAAGCACCATCTCGTAATAAAACCAATTTACAGTCCAAAAAAGTCACAACGTTTTAGTTAAAACACGAACCAGCATTTGACAACGAACATTTGTAAAACAACACTACATTTTTGGTCCGTCGAGCCGGAGAAAAAAAAATGGATAAACTTAATTCGAAGCGTGCAATCAAAGGCACCATAACTAAGATAGAAACTTTCGTAGAAGAATCAGGGAATCATACTCCGACATAACTTGAAGGGCTGCGGTAGCCCAGTGGTTAGGTATCCAAACCATGGCAGGCATGTCATGAGTTCGATCCCAGTACCACTAAAGACCCGCCGTGTAGGGCAGCGATGCACGTTAAATCTGTCGAGAGCTGAAACGTCCTCCCGTTGGTGTGGTGTGGTAGTTAGGAGAGGGTGGTGCCAGCTCAGGTGTCGTCCACGTCACTTGACCATGGTTCAAAATTACGTGGTCCGTCGCCAAAAGCCCTCGTGTAGCTGAACAGTGCGACGTTAATATTAACTAAACTAAACTAAAACCGACATAACTTGATATTAAACTGAAACGTGTCCAAGAAATGAACAGAAAGATTGATGAATTAAAGGATCAGTACTATGATATCAAGGATATTAGTGAATCGGAACTACAAGTGATAGAAGCTGACATACAAAGTATGGAGGACAGACTAGAGGAGCTGGAGGTAAGAATTAGAGATATTCTCAATTCTTTAATTGCTAAATCTTCTGTTTGTTCTGTTCATAATCATGAAAATGCAATATTTCAAGCTAATTCTAAACTGAAATTAGAAATAAAACTGCCGGAAATACCTCTACCGGTATTTAGAGGTAGATACGACGAATGGCCTAGCTTTAAATCACAATTTGATAACATTATAACTAATAACAATGACTTGAGCGAGTCACAAAAAGTTTATTATTTGAAAGCGTCATTACAAGGTGATGCCAAACTACTTGAAGCAGTTGATGATTCCTTTGAATCGCTCATCACAGCATTAAAAACTAGATTTGAAAATAAGATATTAGGAGGACAGATATTTAAGGAATATCAGAGCTTTAAAACTCTTAGGTTTTGAACGCACTGTATTATTCCAAACTCGTACCTTCTAATTGCAGACAGGATTTGGTCCCACTGTTTATTCCATACCTTCTATGGGACATTTCTTAAAATCAAGAATATATTGAGATGTTACAGGATTACGATACATCGT
The DNA here is from genome assembly GCA_019973935.1 of Trichonephila clavipes. Taxonomy (NCBI): domain Eukaryota; kingdom Metazoa; phylum Arthropoda; class Arachnida; order Araneae; family Nephilidae; genus Trichonephila; species Trichonephila clavipes. The sequence continues at coordinate 40,511 of BMAU01021352.1, read as the reverse complement.
TCAGCCGTGTCTACTTTTCACGACCCCGGCTTTTTTTCGTCACCCTCTCTCTTCTCTCCCGTTCCGACCTTTTTCTCCTCCGTCGTTGCCAGATCCTTTTCTATATCGTCTCTCGTTCGACCTGTTGCCAGGTGCAGGCAGCTGTTCCTTACACGCCCCACCTAAGAGTAAAATTTGCCCCTTGTGGCTGATTTTACCATATCAGACACCAGGAACAGAAAATTCACAAACCGTGACACAGAAAATCCACAAACAGAACACACAATAATTGCAACAGTCAAAAGTCTTGATGATTGTTCTAGTGAAAGTTCCTTAATACAAACACATGAAATAATATGAATAGTTCACCCAATTGAAATAAGTGACTATGTTCCCAGAAAGATCTAAACTGTAATGGGATTGCAAACAGATACATGGAAAACACATTATACAAAAAAAACAACACTAAATATATACATTACAGTTTTTATCTTAATCTAGACAATGTTTATTTCATTAACTCATGAATGAATGCTCAATGAGTTCACTAAATCTATATTAAGTACACAGTAAACTTTCCTACGGCTCTAATTTGCCTTTGGCCAGTATGATTTCCGACCCAACCCATCCTAATACAAAGTTAATTCGCTTTTACACGATTTTTCCAAATTTGCATCAGAAGGTCTATATCGACTATTCGAGATATAACAAACTGCTCTAACATTCTTAAAACCTGAGCCGTTAAATTACATCCATAAGAAGTGTATTCAATCTTAAACCTCACTTTTTAGTCATGCAAATTCCAAACGACATAAAGCATGCGGCATAATTCTTCGTGAGAGAACGACAGAAATACCACTTCCACAAATCCAGTACCGTGACCCACGATGCTGCGCTATTCTTTTCTACAAAACCTTCCCTTTTCGACAAAAGATAAATCTCGGTTCTCGAAAATATGTTTAACCAAGCTTCACAGGTTACCTTCGCACTGAGACTAGTCAACGGCACAGCCTCGCCCCACCTAGTGTGCTGATCAACCAGACGTAAAATATATTTATGTCCCTTTAAGCTTGGCGGATCAATTGGACCTATCAGATCCATATTCCCCACCTCAAATGGCAATTCAGGCCTTGCCACAGGTGTACTGGATGATCGGTCTTTAATCCTAACCGATCGAGTGAGCTGACATTCTTTACATGACTCACAAAATTTCTTCACATCGGCCCTCAGACCCTCCCAAAAGAAAGAATACTTTATTCGTTCAAGCGTCTTCTTGGGACCCATGTGACTACTGAACACGGAAGTATGCGCTAGTTTCAACACCTCAGTTCTTCTGCACTTCGGAATTACCAGCTGCCCAATACTCTCCCCGAGTATTTTATCCCTACGAAATAGATATCCATCTACTTCATAGTAGTTTCCTTTGCCTTCCTTAGCATACTTCCAAACCAATGCTAACTCGGCACAACACTCCTGTTCGGAACGAAAACTATCAGCCACCATGATTCCTTTATCCATCTCAGCGGTCACCTCCTCATCCTTAGTACCCAATGTTCCCACTTCATTCCGACATGAAGTAATATTCCTTTGAGAATCCTCAATGTGCTCCTGTGCTTTCTCTGGCAGAATACCCGACGAAACCTCGGTTTCATCTACATTTCCTGAGTCAACCCTCAGGTCCTGAGAGCTTTGAGCCAGTGAATTCTCTTCACTCTGGGCTCCTCCCAACATATCCAAAACATCTGGTGGAAGCAACACGTCTTCTACCAAAACTTCTGCCAAAGCACATAACACTTGCTGGTGCACCACATTAACCTGGCCACCGGTAGCAAGACCAATTGGAACATATACTAAAGGACATTTAACCGCTGGACCGAAAATACCTTTCAAATAAATCGTGGAAGCTCCTTCAACCGATATTCCAGGAACTAAGTCTTTCTTGATAACAGTAATTTCCGTACCAGAATCCAATAACGCATGGACTAACTTCCCATCTACACTGATAGATGTTTTCACTAATTTACTTAATTTGTCTTCAATAGCCCGTCTAGGAATGGCTTTACCTAGCACATCAACTCTAGCAGCTACCGTCCCATCTACCAATTCCGTCCCTTCTGTTGACACCTTATTCACATTAAGTCTTTTATTATCTACGTCTTTGTTTTTCGGACAATCCCGCTTAAAATGTTTATCTGATCCGCAGGTGAAACAAGCGAATTTTTTAATTTCAGTTACTTAAACTTTATCCAAGTTTTTCCTAGAAGAAAAATTATCTGACTTTTTCTCCCCAAATGGCTGTTTATCCCCACTACCATTAAAAATTCTCTTTTCACTATCATTCCATTTAGCTCTCTCAGGTTCATCGTAGGATTTCCCTTTGGAAGCGTAAAATATATCACATTGTTTGCCCAAGTCCCTGGGTTTGTACCATTCTTCCCCTTGGAGCACACCAATATGGGTCGCCGTCTCAGAATCCAACATTTCAAACATTTTATCTGCTACGATCAGTTGATTAACTGACTCAAAATCATTCGCTTCTCTTAACTTACCGTAGTATAACCACATCGATGTTAAACGGGACGCGAACTGAGAGAAAGTTTCGTCAGAGTTACGTTTGGCCTTTCTAAAATTTTCTAAACATATTTTTGGGGGTGAGGGTTCATACTCCTTGAGCACAACCTGTTTTAAAGATTCGTAATCTTTTAATTCTTCTTCGTCTAGGTTAACTAATAAGTTTGACACTTTGTCTCCTAACATGCATAACAAAACCTTCGGTCTTAACTCGTCGCTAACCATTTCACTAGCGAAAGCCTTTTCAAGACTAGAAAAAAAATAGTCCCACCCATCTAATTTATTGGGTACCTTTACAGTTAACAGCCTAACCATTTTAACTATTTCATCTAAAGATTTTACACGTGAGGTTTGACCATTCTTTTGATTAGCACTCTGATTAGCGATCCTAGATAATTCCATTTCCAAGCGTAATTTTTCAATTGATAATTGTTCTTGTTGTTCTAGTTTTTGCCGCTGTTCTGTCTCTAACCTTTCGGCTGTAAAAACTTCCAATAACTCTTTTGCCTCTTCCTCCTTGTAATATTTACTAGAGATTATTAAATTCCTTAAAACAATTTTAGACATAGACGGATCAGGTGACTCATCTAAGTCCCGCGCTAATTGAATTAAGTCAATTTTCTTACTTCTAATGAGAAATGCCATTTTTAATCAAGCTAAACCTAATGCCAAATTACCTTCTGACAAATTTAACTACAAACACTTAAATGACCTAGTACTATATATTTAACAAGCAAGAAAAATTCTACTCGTTTTTTCTAAGAGTACTCAAATTCCAGAAACACAATACAAAATATGTTTACAATAAAACTTATATGAGACACAGTTATTTGTTACTAATCAAAACCTTTTTCAAAATTAAAAAAACACAATTAACAACATACTTTAGCTACATTACCATAGAATTATTTCTCAAATCATAAATCTACTCTTAGTTTCTTTTTTTTAATTAAAAGAATCTTATGCAGGAAACAAAAAACCAATATATATATACATCATAAATTACGAGCAAAGGAAATAACCTCAGATTGCATTAAACTATCAACTAACTGACAAATTGCAACACTTTTGCTTAAAATGAAAAACTATCATTTAATATTAAAAAAAAAAAAAAAAAAACATGCCATATATTCTGAGTCATAAATAACCTACAAAATCTCTTATTTACAACATTTTAACAGGAAGTCTACTTGAAATACATATACATTTTTTTTTTAATGGATATTTTTTACCCACTCAAACATACATTTTTCGCAACCATTATTTCAAGATAAATTAATCTAATTCTTTTTTTTTAATTCTGCAAACTGAATTGTTATGCAAAACACTTTCTATACCCAGATTTTAATTTTGAGACAACTTCAAAACAGTAAAGAATGATGATAAAAAGAAATTATAGTTTAACACTAGAACTCTAAATACCATATTTTACAACATTTAAAATGATACCCTATCATTTCCAGGTAAAATAAGTACACAATTTTCTTATTTCATCTACACAATAATCCAACAACATAGAATATTGCAATAAACCAATGAAATTTTCTTTTTTCAGATATATCTGCTTTTTCTATTTTATTTTTAAAAAACAAATTAAATATGACTGCATCCCATTACTTTTTAAATATTCACACAATATTTTAACTTAGGGGAACAATAGCCACTTACCTCGACATGAACGCTGTTTCTGTATCTAACACTTTTCAGATCACGACTCCATTCATCAGAAACTGAAGAAAAATACGGCATCTGTTTATTCCATAGCCCAACTCGGCAGGTGATAGCAAATTTCTGTATGAAGATCATGATTTTTCACTTGAAACTGCTGCAAGAGAATTCCCGGGATCCACGTGGTCATCAACTTGAAAATACACCGCAGGATTCCATTTCCTTCTTAAAAATTTTCTTTCAAACTGAATGTCCACTAGACCTTTTGTTCACAACTTTGTAGTACGAACACCGATCAATTTGAAATATTTTGTTCCTTTAACTTTTGCTCCATTGCACCCCACTCCTGACACCAGTGTAAACTCGTGAGTTCTTTTCCGACCGTGTTCGAATTGTGACAAGAAAATAATTGCAGACAGGATTTGGTCCCACTGTTTATTCCATACCTTCTATGGGACATTTCTTAAAATCAAGAATATATTGAGATGTTACAGGATTACGATACATCGTTCAGCCGTGTCTACTTTTCACGACCCCGGCTTTTTTTCGTCACCCTCTCTTCTCTCCCGTTCCGACCTTTTTCTCCTCCGTCGTTGCCAGATCCTTTTCTCTATATCGTCTCTCGTTCGACCTGTTGCCAGGTGCAGGCAGCTGTTCCTTACACAATTCGAACAATCCATTGATTCAAATCAAATTCCTGAATTAGATACATTTATAATGTTTTTAGAAAAAAGAAGCCAAACTATACATAGTATTAATCGTTCTGCTCCTATTACTCATAAACCAAAACAAGTACCCTTCCATAAAGGTAAAATCTTTTTTAATTCGAATAATTCATTAAATTCTTGTGCAATCTGTAAACTGCCTCATTTGATTTATAAGTGCAGCGCTTATCAAAATATAAAAGTATCCGATAGATTTAATCAAATAAAACGCCTTAATCTGTGCATCAATTGTTTAAAGGAACATCATAAAATTAAGGATTGTAAATCGAAAAACTCTTGTTCCGTTTGTAAAAAACGTCATCATACATCGTAACATATTTTTGAAGCGATTCCTTCACCCCTCTCCACGACATTAGCTAACGAACTAACACCCCTACCGAATATGCAAGGGTCAACAACCCCAGATCACTCTTATACGTTTTCGAACTGTGTGGGAGAAAAGAAAAATATTTTACTCCCGAGACTGCAATGGTTTACCTCAGGGGGGCAGAGGGTCAGCTTTTCCCCTGCAAAGCGATTTTAGACTCAGGATCTCATCTTTCCTTCATTCGACAACGGCTGGCTAATAAACTCCCTCTGAAAAAATAAAAAATAAACGCGTCTATTTCGGGGTTAGGTGAAATAACCCTTAGAGTTAAACAAAGGGTTAAAACGGTGATTCAAAATAAAATTGGAGACTTTTCAACGCCGTTAGAACTATTAATCGTCCCGTATATTACCACAACATCTATCCATCGCATAGATGCAACTAAAGTAAACATTCCTTCGAACATTGATCTCGCGGATAAAGATTTTGGTATACCAGGAGAAATAGATATGCTTATTGGGTGCGAGATCTTTTTTGAATTATTAAGACCCAATAAATTTCGATCGCCATGCGAAAAATAGCTGTTTCAAGAGACTGTTTTCGGGTACATTGTTGTAGGGAGTTTCGATAAATTTGAGGAAAAATCATATTGTGGCTTAGCTATTAATGCGGAAATAAATTCAGATAATCTTAATCAACAATTGCAAGCATTTTGGGAAATTGAAAAGGTAGATGAAGCCTCATTAGAGCATAGTTTAGAAGAAGAAATTTGTGAAACCCAATATCAAAACACTCATTATCGCACTGAAGAAGGACGCTATGTTGTACAATTACCCTTAAAAAAAAAAGATCCATACTGTTTAGGTAATTCAAGGTTCTTGGCTGAAGTTCGTTTGAATCAACTTTGGAAAAAACTCTCGAAACATTATGAATTACAAACCCTTTATAAATCGTTCTTACAGGAATATATTGATTTAAACCACATGTGCAATTAGTAGCTGACCCCCTAGAAACAAATATTTCTTATTTTCTACCACATCATGGAGTGTTTCGCCCCGATAGTAAAACTACCAAGCTTAGAGTAGTTTTTAATGCCTCTTCGAAAACAACATCAAGTCTTTCTTTGAATGACATTTTGTATAAAGGCGAGATTTTGCAGCAAAATTTATTTTCAATTCTTTTGAGATTTAGGCAGCACACATTTGTCTTTACAACGGATATTTCAAAAAATGTTTAGACAGATTTTAATTAACCCCGATCATCGAAATTTGCAGATGATTTTATGGAAAGACAGTGTTGATGTGTGGTCCTGTACAAACATACAAACTCAACACTGTAACTTACGGGACTACTTGTACACCCTATCTCGCTACCTGAACCATTCAGCAATTAGCTAGGGACGAAGGAGAACATTATCCTTTGGCTGCATCAGTTACAATCAGAGACATTTACATGGATGATATTTTAACAGGTAGTTCAGACTTTCAAGAATTTCAAAAACTACAATTAGAATTAATTAGTTTATTTAAAAAAGGGGGTATGAGCCTACATAAGTGGTGTAGCAATACTCCAGAAATTTTGAATTCAATACCTAAAGAAGAGCAATCTTGGGATTTCCATTGCCAATCATCAGACCAAAAAACAAAACTCTAGGAATCATTTGGAGTCCACAATTTGATTATTTCTCTTTTAAGACCGTTGTGAACTGCCGTGAGTCGTATACAAAAAGAGAAGTTTTATCCATTATTGCACGTTTATTTGACCCCCTCGGATTCTTGGGGCCAATTCTAACTCAGGCCAAATTAATATTACAGAAACTTTGGGTTCTCAAATTAGAATGGAATGAACCTCTCTCCAATCCAATAGATAAAGAATGGAGCGACTTCGTGTCTACCCTGCCAGTTATTCAAAATATCCATGTCCCTCGACTCGTAATAGGAAAAGGCAGAATTATTATCCATGGACTTGCCGACGCCTCAACAGCAGCATATGGTGCTGTACTATATGCTCAATCGATCTCAGAAGAGGATGTATCTACAAGACTCTTGTGCTGCAAATCCCGTGTTGCACCGGTGAAACCAATCACTATCCCTCGTTTGGAATTGTGTGCTTGTGTGTTATTGTCACAGCTCCTGGAAAAGGTTTTACATTCCTTGACGCTACCTATACAGCAAATAATGCTATGGACTGACTCTAACATTGTGTTAGCCTGGATTCAGCGATCCCCTGAGCAGCTTTAGACGTTCCTCGGCAATAGAATAAAAATTATACAGAGACTAACCCAGAACTGCCAATGGAATCATGTATCCTCTAATGAAAACCCGGCTGATCTAATATCACGTGGATTGAATGCTTCCACGGACATCTCTTCTAAACAACTTTGGTGGCATGGCCCAGACTTTTTAAGGGAAGAACTTGAAGCAACCCAATTGACTTTGAAAGGATAACTTCTGACAGTGACTACATATAAAGGAACTTAAACCCGCAAATGTGCTTTTAACTTCTTGTAAATTCTCTCTTATAGATGATCTTTCAAAACGTTCTAATAACTATACTAAATTGTTGCATATTTTGAGTTATATTTTCAGGTTCCTCCACAACTCTAGAAATCCTAGTGTAAAAAGGTCTGGTCAATTAGATTATAGTGAAGTGAATGAAGCAGAATTATGCCTCATTAAAAATCTTCAAGCCTCTGCCTTTCAAGAAGAAATCGAGTTTCTAGCTAAGAGTAGTTGTAATTCAAAAAAAGGTAAACTTTTCTCTTTAAATCCATTCCTCGATGGAAATCAAATTTTGAGGGTTGGAGGACGTTTGCAAAACTCGGATTTAACTTATAGTCAGAAACATCCAGCTATACTTCCAGCGGATCATCTTCTCACCAAATTAATTACGATAAATATACACAATAGAAATTTTCATTTAGGCCCTCAAGATTTGCTTTATTGTACAAGACAAAGATTTTGGCCACTTCGTGGCAGATCAATAGCGAGGAAAATTGTGCACGAATGCGTAGTTTGCTTCAAAATAAACCTATTGTAGCAAACCAACTTATGGGATCTTTACCTCGAGAGAGAGTAAACCCTAGTTTTCCTTTCCTGCATACAGGAATTGATTATTGTGAACCCTTTTTCATAAGGTATAAACACTCGAGAAAGGGTACTTACCAAAAGATATATGTAGCCATTTTTGTTTGCTTAGCCTCAAAGGCCGTCCATCTCGAAATTGTTTCGGATTTGACCACAGACGCCTTCCTTGCTACATTGAAGCGTTTTGTGGCTAGACGCGGGAAATGTGCTACTATATCATCAGATAATGCCAAAAACTTTGTTGGAGCTAATCGAGAATTAAAAAGGTTACATAATCTCTTAAAATTTCCCGAAGAAAAACTTTCTTCTTATCTTTCTTCTGTAGGGATTTCTTGGAATTTCATGCCACCTAGAGCACCAAATTTTGGTGGACTTTGGGAGGCAGGAGTTAAATCATTCAAATTTTATTTAAAAAGAGCTGTAGGAAACCTAAAGATGACTTTGGAAGAATTCTTAACCATAATAACACAGATTGAAAGAATTCTGAATTCTAGACCAATCACTCCTTTGTCAGAAGATACTGACGACTTGGAAGTGCTTACTCCAGGCCATTTCTTGATTGGAAGACCCATTACTTCCATTTCTGAACCTAATTTGTTAGACAAGACAGAAAACACACTTTCTCGGTGGCAAAAATTAACAAAAATAGTTCAACATATTTGGACAAAATGGTCTCGCGATTATTTAAACAATTTACAGCAACGAAACAAATGGCAATTTCACAAAGATAACGTGAAATTAAATACAATGGTCCTAATAAAGGATGATAACCTTCCTGTAAATAAATGGAGCTTAGGTCGCATTACCAAGCTAGTTCCTGGTACGGATGGGAAGGTTCGCGTAGTGGAAATAAAAACTAATAAGGGCAATATTAAACGCAGCATTGGGAAGGTGTGTGTTCTGCCCTTGGACAATTAATATGTAATTTGTGAAATTGTTTCTTCCTTGATTTATGTAAAGCATTATTTGTTTATTACGTTTTATATCTTCTTTGATTTATGTGATTCTGTATATTGATTGAATGTAATTCAACGGGGGGAGGATGTTCAGTCCGTAATTGTATCTATTTTTTGTCGTGAAGGCCATCCGCCGACTGAGCACCTCCACCAATGTTTTGATGTAACCCTCCGCTTCAGTTGTTGTTGTAGCTTCCATCTTGGAACAGCGTGCGAAAAGCACCATCTCGTAATAAAACCAATTTACAGTCCAAAAGTCGCAACGTTTTAGTTAAAACACGAACCAGCATTTGACAACGAACATTTGTAAAACAACACTACAATATTAGTTATACGTTTTTCCTTAAAATAATTGCATTTTCATATTTTTTCAACCCACACATTTTTATAAATGATCAACTTTTAGAGAGTACTAATTGCCCATGAAAATTCAAGAAAAATGTTAAAAAAAATTTTTTTTCTGTCACGATAGAGAAATTTTAACTGTTTTTCTTCTTATAATATTAAAGTATTACATTTGTATGAAAAATATATCAGGAAGAAGAACTGAAATTAAAAAAAGTATTAATATAAAATGCCTTAATTTAAAAATTTTACATGCACACATTTCACAAGGAAGAAAAATTACATTATTGTATTGCCTCGGAAATATTCTGCTTTTAATACTACACATTCTTTTTTATAGTTATTATTTCTCTATTTCTAAAATAGATTTTTTTTTTTATCATAAAGCATTTTTTAGCTTTTTTTTCAAAAAAGGGGGCGTGGCTGAATTGCCTAATTTGTTTTCAAATGAAGTTTTAGTCAACTTCTAACTTTCCGACATGCACAAGTGATATATCAATCGAAAGATAATAATGCAAAGAATAAGATTAAATGAAAATAAAAAAACGATAGGTTTGTGATTTTTAGGGTACCAAGTCCCCTTAAAGCTACAGTGCGACTTTAGTCTCTTAAGTGTCACCGACGTATATAAACGTTTCGCTCAGCCAAAGCATTCATTTTATGGACGTATACATACGTTTTTCCGAAGTACAATTTTTTCTGTGCACTACTGTCCATAAAATTATTCCGAAGGCATTGGAATGCAATAAAAGGACCTTGACAGTGTTTGCGAAGTATTTACCTATTTCAGAGGATTTGCTTATTTATCCCTTTTCTCCGGCCCTCCCTCCAAAAAAACCTCACATATGAGCATCTACGTGCAAAACGATGGAGTTGGGGAGCGAATCGCGTAACTTTTATTCGGCAATTAAGGGATTAATTATAAACCGTACAAATTATCAAGATAAGTTTAACCCATAAGGTCGCTGGTAATTATCAAACTTGTTCTTAACTTAGTATTTACCTATTTCAGAGGATTTGCTTATTTATCCCTTTTCTCCGCCCCTCCCTCCAAAAAACCTCACATATGAGCATCTACGTGCAAAACGATGGAGTTGGGGAGCGAATCGCGTAACTTTTATTCGGCAATTAAGGGATTAATTATAAACCGTACAAATTATCAAGATAAGTTTAACCCATAAGGTCGCTGGTAATTATCAAACTTGTTCTTAACTTAGTATTTACCTATTTCAGAGGATTTGCTTATTTATCCCTTTTCTCCGCCCCTCCTCCAAAAAACCTCACATATGAGCATCTATGTGCAAAACGATGGAGTTGGGGAGCGATTCGCGTAACTTTTATTCGGCAATTAAGGGATTAATTATAAACCGTACAAATTATCAAGATAAGTTTAACCCATAAGGTCGCTGGTATTTATCAAACTTGTTCTTAACTTAGTATTTACCTATTTCAGAGGATTTGCTTATTTATCCCTTTTCTCCGCCCCTCCCTCCAAAAAACCTCACATATGAGCATCTATGTGCAAAACGATGGAGTTGGGGAGCGATTCGCGTAACTTTTATTCGGCAATTAAGGGATTAATTATAAACCGTACAAAATATCAAGATAAGTTTAACCCATAAGGTCGCTGGTATTTATCAAACTTGTTCTTAACTTGGTATTTACCTATTTCAGAGGATTTGCTTATTTATCCCTTTTCTCCGCCCCTCCCTCCAAAACCTCACATATGAGCATCTACGTGCAAAACGATGGAGTTGGGGAGCGATTCGCGTAACTTTTATTCGGCAATTAAGGGATTAATTATAAACCGTACAAAATATCAAGATAAGTTTAACCCATAAGGTCGCTGGTATTTATCAAACTTGTTCTTAACTTAGTATTTACCTATTTCAGAGGATTTACTTATTTATCCCTTTTCTCCGCCCCTCCCTCCAAAAAAACCTCACATATGAGCATCTACGTGCAAAACGATGGAGTTGGGGAGCGATTCGCGTAACTTTTATTCGGCAATTAAGGGATTAATTATAAACCGTACAAATTATCAAGATAAGTTTAACCCATAAGGTCGCTGGTAATTATCAAAAACTTGTTCTTAACTTAGTATTGTTAAATTAATTATAAAATACATTGTATAGACTGATACATTTATAAGTGAATTGTATCAGTGTAAATGAGTATTTTACTTTTTTTTGTTATGTCAGAATACATTTTGTTTGTTACTTACAGTAAACTAATAATTATTTTAAAATAATCTTTTGTTTTCGACTTTTTAATATGCTCGCCCCCCCCCCTCGTTGAGTTATCACGCCCCCCTAAGGGGACGCACCCCACAGTTTGAGAAACGTTGGTCTAAAATCATTTAACTAAAATCAAATCTTTCTCCATTTTTTTTTTCAAAAATTCAACCTCTTTGTGGTAACGTCTAATTTTTTAAATGCTTTTTAGTTACTTTTCTCCGAATCTTCATACGAATCTGAAGATCTTTTCTCCACAAATAAATTCCAGTAAAATAAATTTTTTTCTCCGTACAACATACCCTCACACGTAATGCGTAGTTAGAGCACTGATGAAAAAAGATATATGTAAAAGTTGAAATGACGGATTTAGACTTAGGCCCGTGAGTCCTGGGCCTAGAGTGGCACATTTTTAAGGGCACCAAAATTTTCAAGGAGGCAAAAGTTTGAAATCAATTAAGTTTTTTATCAACTGTAAGACTGAATTTTAATGCTTCGTTTCTTGCATTGACAACCTCAAGATATCAATATTAAAAGGGTAGAATTATTTTTTTAAATAATTAACCGTTTAAGTAGTTAAAATTTTAAATATCTAACAAATAGGTATTGAAAAAAATGTTCGCTAAGTCTAGTAACGTTAGATTTTTCATAAATTTTTCTTAAAATTCTAAATGTAGCTTTTGTTTGCTCATCATCATAACACGAAATATTAATTCACCCTATTTAGTTATACTTTTGTTCGGTTACTCAAAAATTTTATTTACTTTTATTTCCATATTATTATTTTTCTAATGTCGCATAAAAATTTTATAGTTTTTCGTAATGAGTCAGGCGTTTCTCAAGCATTACCATAATGAATTTAGAAGGGTCGTAACTTTGGAAAATCACAAAAATATATAGAAATAGGCTTCGAAACTTAAAATAAATGAGTCAATTTATTCGTAACGTTATATTCAACTTAATATATTTTTAATCAATTTTTTATGGATAGAATATATAGATATAGATATCGCTATATATTATTATTATTATTATTATTATTATTATTATATAGATATCGCTTTGCGTATTTATCCAAGTATTTCTGCAACAAAATGTTCTGGAGGAAAATCGTTTTCCACCCTGAAAAGAGTGAAAAATTATTTACGTGCAGGTATGAAGCAAGATAGGTTCAATGCACTTGTATTATTAAGCACAATTAGTTCAAGAAGTTAAGTATGAGGATGTCATCAATAAGTTCTCACGCAGATGAAAACAAGAAACAAATCTATTAAATGATTAATTAGATAGATATGATTTATTTCTTAATTAAAAGAAATTTATTCTAAATTGTATGTTTAGTTGTTATACCATATATATGTATACACAGTAGCACACAGGAATTTTTTAATGGGGGGGTTGAAAGTTCACCATTTTTGTATCATGCTCCTTTTAATTTTGTCAATTTTCGGGAACAAAACACAGTATTAACTAATTATTGCATAAATAATCAGCATTAATTAATAAAGTTAAACACATTAATAACAAATACTTAATTAAATTTTACATACTTGTATCCTTAGAATTATAATCAATCGGGAAAAAAAATCAAGGGTCCGGACCCCCAGGACCCCCCCTTGTGTGCGCCACTGTATATATATATATATATATATATATATATATACTAGCCGTTACCCACCCGCTTCACTGGGTATTTCACGATGTTGCATATATGTATACTGTTTACATATACATTAATTATTGATATCTAGCATTAAGAATTCGGTTGTATTGAAAAATATATTTATAGCTGTTACACTCTCACCCCTTGATATAAAAAGAACATAAACTATAATATCTAATTTCTATTTATGTCTAAAATCGAAGTAGAAGGATTTTTTTTTTCGCTCACTTAACCTAATAATCAAGTGGATTTCCACCAAAGCTACTTTCAATGGATCTCTACTCCATAAAATAAACATGCGTGCTGAATTTCAAGTCTAAATATAACAGAGCAAAAACGGAATTTTTATCATCAATACCTCATTGACTGCATTCTTAGCGGATTCCAATTCAACAAAAGAGACATGCAAACCAAATTTTATTATTATAGTCTTAGCAGTTCAAAAACGGGATATTTGTCTATCAATACGCCCCAATAACTTTCCCCGCTTCCCCCTTTAGTTAATTTCCGTAAAATCCATTCTTAGGGGAATTCTATTCAACTAAAGAAAAAAAAGTGCTCAATAAATTTCAAGTAAGTGAGTTAAATTCAAAAACAGGAATTTTCTATAACATGCCTTAATCCCTCGCAAACTCACTCCTTTGGGGGTCCGTTTTCGCAAAAATCTTTGTAAAAGGAACTTTATTCCATGAACGGAACATACCTTCTAATTTTCAAGCAGGCGGTTCTATTAGTTGAAACGAGGAAATATTTATCTATTACGCCCCTTAATCACCCTCAGTGACCCTTGGGGATTAATTTTCCCCAAAACTATTTTGTAGCGGATCTTTACACCATGAAAGGAATTAGCTTACCAAATTTTAAGACTGTACGTCTAATAGTTTAAAAATGGAAATGATTATCTATAACGCCCCTTAAGTCCCCGCTTAGGAAACAATTACACAAAACCCATCTTATGACAGATCACTACTCAGTGAATGGAATCTGCTAACTCAATTTCAAGATTTTACGTCTAATAGTTTAAAAAAGGAGCTAATTGCCTATAACGCCCCTTAATTCTCCACAACACCACTTGGGGTCGATTTTGACAAAACCCATTCTGTAGGGGATCTGTACTTTAATAAAGAGATCCGCTTATCAAATTTCAAGACTGTACGTTTAATAGTTTAGAAATGGAAAAAATTATGTATAACGCCTCTTAAGCCCCCACAACGCCACTTAGAAAAGGTTTTTCCAAAACCCATCTTATAGCGGATCTCTATTTAATGAATGGAATCAGCTTACTAAATTTCGAGATTTTACGTCTAATAGTTTAAAAAAGGAGCTAATTGCCTATAACACCCCTTAATTCTCCACAACGCCACTTGGGGTCGATTTTGACAAAACCCATTCTGTAGGGGATCTGTACTTTATGAAAGAGATCCGCTTATCAAATTTCAAGACTGTACGTTTAATAGTTTAGAAATGGAAAAAATTATGTATAACGCCTCTTAAGCCCCCACAACGCCACTTAGGAAAGATTTTTCCAAAACCCATCTTATAGCGGATCTCTACTTAATGAATGGAATCAGCTTACTAAATTTCGAGATTTTACGTCTAATAGTTTAAAAAAGGAGTTAATTGCCTATAACGCCACCTAATACTCTACAACGACACTTGGGAGTCAATTTTGACAAAATCCATTTTGCAGTGGATCTGTACTCTATTAAAGGAATCCGCTTATATACCAAATTTCAAGACTGTGCGTCTAATAGTTTAAAAATGGAAATAATTATCCATAACGCCCCTTAAGCCCCCGCAACGCCACTTAGGAAACGATTTTCACAAAGCCCATCTTATGACAGATCTCTACTCAGTGAATGGAATCTGCTAACTCAATTTCAAGATTTTACGTCTAATAGTTTAAAAAAGGAGTTAATTGCCTTTATAACGCCCCTTAATTCTCCATAACCCCACTTGGGGTCGATTTTCACAAAACCCATTTTGCAGCAGATCTGTACTCTATGAAAGGAATCCGCTTACCAAATTTCAAGACTGTACGTCTAATAGTTTAAAAATGAAAATAATTATGTATAACGCCCCTTAAGCCCTCGCAACGCCACTTAGAAAACGATTTTCACAAAACCCATCTTATAGCGGATCTCTACTCAATGAATGGAATCAGCTTACGAAATTTCGAGATTTTACGTCTAATAGTTTAAAAAAGGAGTTAATTGTCTATATATAACGCCACTTAATACTCTACAACGCCACTTGGGAGTCGATTTTCACAAAACCCATTCTGTAGGGGATCTGTACTCTATGAAAGGAATCCGCTTACCAAATTTTTCAAGACTGTACGTCTAATAGTTTAAAAATGGAAATAATTATGTATAACGCCCCTTATAAGCGCCCTCAACGTCCCTTGGAGGTCGATTTTTGTAAAAATCATTATCATGAAAGAAAAATCTGTGTACCAAGTTTCACGACTTTACATCTAATAGTTTAGTAAAGGAAATAATTATCTATAACGCCCCTTTAACCCTCGTAATGCCCCTTGGGGTTCGAACTTTGCAAAATCCGTTCTTAGCTGACGTCTACACCATGAAGGGAACCTACCTACCCAATTTCAAGTTTGTAGGTTTAATAGTTCCGGAGATATCGTGATTAGTCAGTCAGTGAGTGAGTGAGTCGCTTTTCTCCTTTATATATATATATATATATATATATATATATATATATATATATATATATATATATATATTTGGTAAAAAATTAGCTATATATATTTTGGTGATAAAATTAACTCAACAAAGAAATAATTGCGAGATTGTAACGAAACTTGGTATGGAGATACATGTCGGGAGATATGCAAATGATTAGAAATGCAGTGTGATTGCGCATTACATATAGCCGGTAGAGGGCGTTTAACGTCGTTCTCCGTGGAGTATAAAATAGGTAAAACCAAAGCTTGTTTGAGTGGTCCGAATCGTTTACAAAGTAAGAGCTGAGGAAGGCATGCCATTACGCCGTTTTCGAAGATAATATGAGCAGCAGTCGCAGTTTGAGAGGAAGAGAATCATTGGCATGATGGAAACTGGGTGGTCAGCTGAGCGAGTAGCTCGTCAATTAGGCCGCTCTGATTGTGTTGTGAGGAGGTGTTGGGACCAGTGGATCCGAGAGATGTCATTTACTCGAAGACTAGGCTCAGGATGCCCTCGACAGACCAGTCGTCGAGAAGACCACCACATCGTAAGAAATGCACGCGTACAGCCAACTACTTCATCGTCCGCCTTCCAGGCACAGGTAGCACCTTCACTAGGGGCCTCCGTGTCTTCTCGAACCATACGAAGGAGCCTGGCTGAAGGACATTTGGAATCGCGGCACCCATTACGTGTGCTGCCCTTGAGGTCCACCCATCGACGCCTCCGTTTGGAGTGGTGCCGCGCTCGAGGAAACTGGACTGCAGCGGAATGGAACCAGGTCGACTTTAAAGTCGAATCCAGATTCAATCTCAGCAGTGATGACAATCATGTTCGTGTGTGGAGACCCCGTGCTGAATGCCTCAATCCTGCCTTTGCTTTACAGCGACACACCGCTCCCACAGCTGATGTGATA
Organism: Trichonephila clavipes; assembly: GCA_019973935.1. Lineage (NCBI taxonomy): Eukaryota > Metazoa > Arthropoda > Arachnida > Araneae > Nephilidae > Trichonephila > Trichonephila clavipes. The sequence continues at coordinate 23,380 of BMAU01021352.1, read as the reverse complement.
GTATGGGGTGCAATTGCCCCCAATACATGGTCACCCCTTTTACTGATCCGTAGCACCATGAAATCCCAGCGGTATGTCCATGACATCCTGCAACCACATGTGTTGTTACACATGCTACGGCTCTCAGGAGCCATTTTTCAACAAGACAATGCTTGGACTCACACGGCAAGGGTGTCACAAGATTGTCTCCGTACTGTTACTACCCTTCTTTGGCTTGCCCGATCCCCAGATTTATCTACAATCGAGCCTATATGGGATCATTTGGGATGGCGAGTTGGGTATCCCACGAGTCTGAACGAACTAGAAACAAGGTTATAGCAAATATGGAACGAAATGTTTCAAGACATCTTACAGAACTTGTACGCCTCAATGCTTGATCGTATCGCATCGTGCTAGAGGGGTTTCAACAGGGTATTAAATCCTCGGTTCTTTTGCTTTTTTTCTCTGAAATTAGTATGATCCTTTGATTTTCTAATCATTTACTTATATCAAAGTATTCATTACGTATGTAAAATTTCGTTTCATTTTGACGACTTCTTGGTGCTCTGATTTTTTTTTTGTCCATGAGTGTATAATCCATGCATAAATTCAAAACCGAAATTTAATTTGAATTCATTATTTCTATTCGTATTATTATTATTGAAGCCCAGTGGCTGCGTGGTAGTGTATTGTGCTTCCCCGTCACAGGTCTCGGGCTGGGCAGTTGCGTTACGGTGAATATTAGGGCCACCCTAGAAATTCAGGTTTTGTTCCCCCTAAAGTCCCTGCCCCCCGCAATTAGAGGGTTGCGGGGGTGTACGTTACGACATTGGGGCTGGGCAAGGTCGACTCAGCCTTTCATCCTGTCAGTGGGTCGATAAAGGCGTAACAAGCTTGATTGGGAACTGAAAACTGAGTGATTCGCGTCAGACTGACCACTTGACTGAAACATCTGCTCATGCACCCCAGTGCCTAAGACCCCGTAAACTGAGATATGCACAGTAGGCTTTGGTCTTTATGGGCTGTTGCGCCACTGGGTTCAGTTTAGTATTATTATTATTATTATTATTTTACATAAGGGAACAAATTAACTTGGGCCTAGGCGCCATCGAACCTAAATCCGTCACAGATGGTTGAAAATATCATATTTGAGATTAAATTTCTTCAATAAATATGAAAGGTCGAATCAATAACTAAATTGAAATAATTGGGAATCCAGGGTACTTTATTACATGTTTAATAGGAAATTAAATACCAATTGGAACGCTTATTCAAGAATCCTTTTGTAAATTTTTGTATTTTAAATTTCAAGCTACAGAACCAGAACATGTTTCAAAAACTGTGCTTTACCAACAATTTCAGTTGATTATTAATTTTGTAAGAAAAAAGATGGGTATTTGATAATGCATTCAAATGAGCTTCCAGTCAAAATTCTTTTAAATTTTTAATCGCTCAACTCAACATTATACTTTTTCAACTTAATATCAGTAAATTAATTGGTGGAAAATAAAATGATTGCCAGCTGGAATATTTCCTTGTAATGATGTAATTCAAAACCTATTCCTCCCTTCCATTCCATACGTTCCTCCCATACGTTCCATTGTTAACCTTATAAAAGGACTGTAGCATTGACGAAGGAGTACATCATTATTGGCAAACCGTATAGTCTTACATTTCTGGAACGAAATAAAGCATGCTTTTTTAAACGAAATAAGTGGAAATACTGAGACAAAAGAATTGAACCATGAAAACAAGGGAATTCGGAAGTATTATATTCTACTATTATCTTTTTTTTTCCCGTTAGAAAAGTCATCCTATTTCGAAAGCCCTTTTTACAGGGGAGGGGAGTGCTTAAAGCCACCCTCTCGGTGCTAAGCCTCCTTTACTAGGAGGTATGATGGTGATAAAAAGAAAATAAAGAAAAATCCCCCGGTCGGGGTGGGCGAATATGTACACCAAAAAAAAAACCCATCTGTTGTGCGTCATTCGAGGGAGAGGGAGTCTTTGAAAGAAAAGAAGCAAGGTTTATAAAACTAAGATTTATTCTGGATTTGTGTTAGGGTTTCGTGGGAATAGTCCATTTGTTTTGTAAAGAATGCATCCATGTATTTCCCATTGTTGTTGGTGGAAATTGTTTGAACTTTAAAAAGTAGGATTAAATGATTTGCACTCATACTAAAAATGAGAGTCATGAGATTTCCTGAAGATCTATTCTCCCGATTTTAAGATATAAGAGGATTCTAATGTACCATAAGTGGCATTAGTGGTGATATGAACAGTTTTTCTTTCTTTCTTTTTTTCTTTTTTTGTTGTTGTTGTTGTTGAACTTGGATTTTACTGCTATATATATATTTTAGGTTAGTACTTTCCAACTTTTTTTTATCGCTACGGACCCGTCTTACCTCGTCCTGCTGAAAGTGGGACGTTGATTGTTTATATTTTAGATTGTTTTGATTTCATAATTTTAATTTAATTGTATTTAAACATGCCTTTATGCAGAATATAATACAGTTACACCACTGACATAGCTAGTCCTAAGTGGGCCCTGTCTCAAATTTCCTTGGGAACCGTTATTTGGGGCCTTTAGACGTTTTACGATTGTTTTCCTACACATGTTGGGGCCCCTGTAGCTTCGGAACCCCATATAATTGATACGGCAGTGGCTACGTCCCTGCCTAAGAGGTAAAAGCTTTGAATAGACGTAAGTATTCTAATTATTTAAAATCTTCCCATATCTCACGTACCTCGTTAATTGCTCTTCATACTTGATAATTGGGTGCATCTCTTAACTTTGGTTAATTTAATTTGTGTTGTTGGTATTGTGAATAAATTGAGTTATTTTGAATATAGTTAGTCTTCCTTTCATTTCTCCCATACCTTTAGATGCATCGGGCAGACCTTTACAAAGATTACCTAATAATTAACTGCAAAATAACTTTTTCTGGCTTTCTGAGAAGACTGAATGTACTCGGAATTTTCTGCGGATATAAACGTGTCATTCATGTGGAACCTTTTTTCTTAGTCTTAAATTTCTCAGAATACGATACTCCATTATTCAGGAGAATGTAAGCAGAGCGTTCCGTATAGTAATACATAAAATAAAGAAAAAAAAAGTAAGATACCTACCTATTGTATGGAAAAGAAAAAAATTGTTTTTTTTAATGTGAACATCATTACGATCACTGAAAATAGAGGATTTTATAGTAATTTATCACTGTCAAAGATCGATCGAACTAAGTAAACAAACCTGGTTCACTCACATCTTTTTCTCACCGCGGTTAAAATTTAAAACAAACACCACAAGAGTTCACGAATCAAGAAAAGGAAACGGCATTGCTTACAAAAATTATTCGAGTGTAAACCTGTAATTTCACAAACGGTTGAATCCATCTGCTTAATGTGAATGTATGTGCCGACCGTAAGTGTATGGGTGAATTAATTCAAATCGAGGTCATCCAAGTCATCCACCATGACAAGTCAGTTCTTTCTTTGCCACGTGGGAGGTTTGCGATTGTTTTCATTCTGGGAAACGCGTTGTCTGTCCCGATCCATTGTCTATTTTAAATTGTGATTTTTAAATTTTTTTTTGAGAATCTCAAACAAAAGGGCTCGTGAGAACGTCAGGTTTTTCGATTTCCCTTTCGAGGAAAACTAATTTTCTCAGCCCGAAAAAATTATTGTGCTTCTAAAATCGGTTTTGTTCGATTTATGTATAAACCGATTAGAGCGGCGGAGGGGGGGAGGACTGATAGATTAGATTAAGATTGCTTTTAAGTAACGTTCACACGAAAGTTAGAACAAAATAGACTTTAAAATGTACAGTGACATGCATTTAATGCGAAAACACTTACAACGAAATAATGCAACGGTCCCAACAAACTCCTACGTATTTCCACGCATTTTTTTCTATTAACACGAAACGGAAATTGCTTACAAGAAAAGATTTCCCTTCTGGGATTGAACAAAATACGGAAAATACCGACCGGATTGGACTGTTCTATTGTATTCATTGCAGTAGATGATATTGTGTATACAGCCCCAATTATGGCAGACAAAGACATTTTTTAGTCCATTCAAAATATCTCAAAGCTCAAAAATATCTTAGATGCAGATTCCGACGAGGAAAATGAATAATGCAGCTCCTGTTCCCATATCATCCGAACTGACGAACGACATGAAAAGTATGCGTAGATGCACATTCCAGTGATAAAATGAAAAACAAAATGTACAATATCGAACAATTTGTTGACAATCTCATGCTAAAGAAAACAATGCAATAAAAATTAAGATTATTTTCCAAAAACTCAAATAATGTTTTGTTTTTCAAAAAAATTGAAAAAGTTGTATTAAATATATACATGTTTTCAGTATTAAACAAAAAAATAGACCCTGTTATATTATTAGTCTGATTTCCACTGAAAAAAACAGGGTGGTTCTTTATGACCTTTCTTAGTTTGTACGTATAATTTTCAAGGCCCGTGTAAGAAAATACTCGCGAAAAATACCTGTTGGCCCCTTAATATATTTCTGAGGCTGTAAAAATTTCATACTTTTCAATCTATTTATATACAATTAAATATTACTCATAGATATAAATTTGAAATAAAGTGAATTGATGAGAAGATATCGTTAGTTCATATCATAATCGAATCCAAGTAGACGATTTTCAAGATGATAAAAAAAATGTTGATCTTTTCATAAATCCTTTTTTCAAGTATCCCTGACTATAATATACTGAAAAATAAATATAAAGAATTTATTAGAACTGCAAGTGATCCAAATCATATTTAAATTTTCGAAATTTGTATCAAAAAGCAACTTTCCAAATTTACACGATTTGGCTGTCAAATATTGTTGTAAGTTTGGATCAAGATGTGTTTGTGAATAAATGTTTTCTATTGTAAAGTATATATATATACCCAAAACATCGCTCAAAATTAATTGAAATGCATCTGAAGAAACCTAATTTCATTAACATCTTAAAAACTAATTGTGATAGATGACTTGGTGAAAAAAAACTACAAATTCAAAAACCATATTAAGTAAGTACTGACTGTTTAATAGTTATTTAAAATCAAGTGTTTCATGTTGTTCCTTTTTATTTTATACCTAACCTAAATGAATCTATAAAACGTTTATTAACAAAACCTAAGTTTGTACATTTACATCTTAATCATATTATATTACTTTTTAAATTTCCAATAGTTCAGACTTGCATAAAAATTGGTCATATTTGCGTAAAAATCCCATAATAACCCTGTAAGGAATATTTTCACCTTTATTGTTTGTTGGAAATGGCATGCATAACTTTTTAAAATCAAGTAGTGGCATTCTGTCCCAAAAAGGGCCCTCCTTTAAGCCATCAGAGAAAGATCTCATTTAAAAGATAAAAAACATCAGTCGAACAAAAAATTAAAAATATTTTTTGCGACGATTCTAGATACTTTCTAAATTAAGTTCATTATTCAGGAATGCAGGTCTGAATTAAGACAAACAAAAAAAGAGAGTATATATATATTTATAACGTTTCGAATTGCTGTAAAATTAAATTAAAAAAATTACACTTATGTGATTCATCATTATGTGATACATATTTATTCATCATCCACTAAAATATTCTGATTTTTCAAGGAAAACCCTCTGAAATAGAAGTCTGTTTATACACTGGTGTGCGAAACTTAAGCAACAATGTAAAAATTAAGCAGAGAGATAACCATGAAATTGCAGAAAAGGAGGTCTGGAGATCAGTACAGTGAACAAGTAAGCCTGTAGAAACGTCATGCGTATGCAAATATCAGGAACGAAACGTCAGAAGCGACGTGAGCGTACGCAAAACGCGTGTTGTCGGCGCGTGCTGTTCAACAGTAAAATAAAATGCAGGACGCAGACGCAATTCAACATATTCGCTGCAAGTGCCAGTGAGTCAGTTCGTGAAATATGGCTAGAAAAAATCACCTGGACGACTTCACACGTGGAAGAATGATCGGAAAGCTGGAGGAGGGGCGTACCGTCACCGGTGTATCTGCAGAGTTCGGAATCAACAAAAGTGTCGTTTCGCGCGCTTGGAAAGCATTCCAAACCACAGGTACAGCTGTTAGAAAAATTGGTGGTGGCCGCCCGAGGACGACAACTGCAGGGCATGACCGATATATCATCCTGCAGGCGAAAAGAGGCCGACTGCAGTCAGCAAGCGTCATTGCTCAGCAACTCTCTACAGCAACGGGGCGACAAGTGTCGCGGTTTACTGTAGCCAGACGCCTTCACAAAGGGGGCCTATTCGCCCACCGTCCTGAACGCTCCCTCCCGTTGAAAGTTGACCACCGACGCCGCCGTTTACAGTGGTGCAGAGAGCACAAAAACTGGACAACTGTTCAATGGAGTCGTGTCCTCTTTACGGATGAGAGTCGGTTCAGTACCAGAAGCGATTCTCAACGCGTTTTGATTTGGAGAGAGATCGGAACACGGTTTTATACCAGTAACACCAAGGAAAGACATCATTACGCTGGTCCTGGAGTTCTTGCCTGGGGAGGCATTATGCTGAACGGGTGAACTGAGCTCCACATTTTCGATAGAGGGTCTGTAACCGGGGATCGCTATTGTGAGGAGGTACTTCTTCCCCATGTGCGTCTGTTCCGAAGTGCCATTGGCCCAGACTTCATTTTTATGGATGACAATGCACGGCCACATCGGACACTTGCTGTTGAAGAGCTGCTGGAAAGAGAAGATATCACTCGAATGGATTGGCCAGCGTACTCCCCAGATTTAAATCCCATTGAACATGTGTGGGATGCTTTGGAGAGACGTATTGCAGCACGCTTACATCATCCGGAGAACACCCAACAACTCAAACAGATGCTGGTTGAAGAATGGGCACTCCTACCGCAAGAAATGTTGCACCAGCTGGTTCTGAGTATGAGGAGACGGTGCGAAGCAACCATTGCATAGAGGGCAGGGCATATACTATATTAAGGAACATCTTCTTGCTGTTCTTCCTGTTGGATAGACCATCATGAGTCACGATACTATGCGTTCAATAAAGCTTGTTTTTGTTTGATTCCATACCGTATGCATTGTATTCCTTTTCAGCACCGATGCTTTCGTCATCCTTTACGTACATAATACTCCCCCTCATTTCTGAATTTCATGTCTCTCAGATGATTTTTCGTGAAGTTATGGCAATAAACCCACCTGTTGCTTAAGTTTTGCACACCAGTGTACTTATTATTCATTATACACTAATATAAAAATTTAAGTTTCTTTATGAAATTTTAATTTTATTCTTGAAAAATTATTTGCATTTTAATCGTACCTTTAACAAGTTACTTAATCATTTTATACTAAGCTTGAATTTTTCGTAATTAATATAGAAGGGTATATTATATTTTAATAATGAAAACAATCATCCCCCTAATTGTATTTTTCCATAATTGCTTTTCTTACGATTTTTTGAAATATTTATTATATTTATAAATTTCAACAAGTAATTGAATATTATTATTTACTTTATCATAATTCGTATCATTATCAGTTTTGTAAGTTATAATCGAAACTATTTAGTGTCAAGTGTTTATTATAGAATTTTTAACGTATTATATAAATTAAACTTTTTAACTGGAAAAAAAGGAATTTCCATTATGAAATTCAACAAAAGTAACTACCGTAAAATTTGGCGTATAACGCGCAATACGCCGAGTATGAAAACGTCAGCTTTAAAAATAACAAGAGATAAGCATAAAAAAATTACTTCCACATGTATGGAAACACTGTTTATTTAAAAGAAACGACTTGCCTTATGAACTAAAAGAGAGTTGTAGTTCTTGAAATATACCATTTTTTCAAAAGTCTGGGATATCCCTCGAATAAATTACTTCAAAACATATAAGCTATATTATAACAAATTATTTCAGATTTCTTCGTTAAAAAGGGGGTGCGCGTTATACGGTAAATGTACCTAAAAATTTTAAAAAAATCAGCTTGAAAGTATAAGTGGGCGTTATATGCCGGATTTTACGGTATTCTAGTACTTTTTGACATTTACTGCAATAAGAGGATATTTATTAAATAGTTACAAGAAAAAACATCAAGTGCATCTGACTGCTTCTTTAGAATTAAATGTTTTTTAAAAAAGTTAATGTCAAAATTACAAAACACAATCAAGTGGTAAAAAGCTTGGATGGGACTGATTCAAATCTGCTGAGAGAGGGAGTCGGGGTTATGAAATGTTGCAATTTACATTGTACTATTCCCTCTACCGTACTCATTCATCAATAATCGTCGTATTTTTGGTTGTTTATATTGTTGAAAAAGAACATTTGAGAGAGAGAGAGAGAAAGAGAGTCTAAACTTTTATCTAAACAAAATTAAGTCTTTTTCCATTTTTTCAAAAGTTCAAGCCATTTTATGGCAATATTACAGATTTTGAAATTAATTCTTTTAACATTTTTCTCTTAATCTACGTACCATACAACATCTTTTCCGCGTAGATAGGTTCTGATTAATAACATTTTTTTTTTCTTTACAGAACCGCGATTACCCCTAATGTTTATGTACTAGGGAAACCTGTGAACGTACACGATTTTTTTTTCTACCTTTCTCTCAGAACTTCATATTGCTTGTTTTTGGGTAGATAATGTAGCGTGTAATTGACTTTTTTTTCTATCGTGTCTACTTGGAACTGTGGCCGGGACAGGTCATGGTCGTGGTGGAGCATGGGATTCCAGCTCAGGTGTCGTCCTTTTCACTTGACCGAGGCTCTAAATTATGAGGTCCGTCGCTAATAGCCCTCGCATTGCTGTGGTGTTCGATGCGAATAAAAATCAAATCAAATCGTTTCCCTTGAAGGTCAAATTTGTTTTTCAATTTCACAAGAGGCATCAAAACGAACAGGAAATTTGGGGGAGTTTCTCTTGTTTTTTTTTTTTTTTTTTTTTTTTGTAAATGTCCCTGTGAATGTTTATCTCTTTCCAAGAATCATCAACTTTACAGAATTCCAAGCAACCGTCAATGAAACTTTCACATTTGCTAAAGTGAATCGATTGGTGAGTGAAAAAAGAAGAGTGGGAATTATAAACAATGGTAAGCAGTCGAACCTGACGTGAGATTTCTATGGTTGTTTTGAAACTCCTCAGGCATATCCAAAGTTCACATTTGGTCTCTTCTGCAGTGAATTGTAAATGTTGTTGTCAAAGAAACCGAGTGATCTCTACAAAAACAATATATTTACTCGGCAAAAAACCTATTACTCATCCAAAAATCAAATTTACAAAAAGACCTTCAAAAAGAATTATTTATTTTACATTTAATTTTGAAAATGCATAGTTTGTTTTATACTTGGAAATGTTTATTATTGTCTCGTTATGAAATTTTAACCTTGTCTGTTAAGTTTTCCGATACGCCAAAAAAATCTTCAATATTATTCATATTCAAACAATGCCTCGAATCTTCAGTTTTTATTTTTCAAAAGTTTACTTCATAAAATAGTGATGGTAAGTATGTGTTTTCCGTTCCAACTTCCCTCTATTCGAACTAGTTAAGTTTTTACGTTTATACATTACACCAGGGATCGGCAATCTTTTAGCTGTGGCGTGCCAAACCAATCTACCCATATGATTCTGTGTTCCAACCAGAAGGGCACTTTTGAAACAATTCTATTCCCATGATAATGCATGCAGAGTTAGAAAATAGGCGTCAATAATACAGATTCACAGTTTTATTACGCATTAATTTTGCATCACTTAAAAATATTTCTTAGCATAAAAATAAACAGCATAAAATATAACTAGTTCTTCAACTGCAATAAAATTTAAATTTGTACGTATAATGTATTCTTAAACATATTTATTAAAGTAGGAAATAGACAACATAAAAAATAAGTATTTCCTTTTATTATAGTTAAATAAAAAAGATAAATAAAAATTTTATTGTGAACCTAGTGCTAGCATCGCTCTACTTTCATATCGCAAAATCTGGGGTATAACTTGTGACTCAATTCGATACGATTCTGATCATTCAGTTGTTCGAATACGGACTCGAAATATTTTTCATTTGAGGAAAGGTTTTTTTTTTTACTTTGATTTATAGAACTAAAAGTGGAAAACAGGGTACATGCAGTTTTCTCTCTTCAAACAATTAATCTCTGCAACAATGACATTCTATAATTTACAAAATAACTGTAAATTTATCTTTAGATTCTTTCAGATTTTTTCGTAATTCCGTAAATGTCCACAATTCTGAAGATGTTTGTCAAATAAGATCCATTATCAATTTATCAACTTCCATCCATTCAAATATTGACAAATTTGTAGTGTAGTGCAAAGTGCTATTGAGAATTGTAATGAGTGCCACATATGGCATGCGTGCCTTAGGTTGCCGCGACCCCTGCTTTACCTTAACTAAATATTTAAGGGAGCTGGGAACCTTGTACACAATTTTTTATTTATATATTTATATGAAAATATTTACATGTATCCTATTTGAACACAAATGAATAATATATTTCAGAAGAAAAATATCATTTTTAAACAAACAATTATTTTTAATTTTAATATTTTAAAAATTATCCCAATATTATCGAATATTCCTACTCATACAAATTTTAATATTTTTAGACAATTTTTTTTTTCTAAAATTCTTAAAAGTGTTCCTCATAATTCTTTGCAGCAATTGGTATTACGAGGGATAGTTTTATTTGTACAATATTTTTCGTCTGAAACACTACCAAAAAAAAACCCAGCTATATCTAACTTAGGGGAAATTTTAAAAAAATAATTATTCACCTAAATCCTTATTTCACACGCAGAGAATCAACAAACATGGTATACAAAACAACTAGAAAAAGTTTCGAAATTTTATGTTGAATATAAAAAAGACTTAGCACTTTTTACGTACACGGTTATGGTAAAAAAAAATACTTTGACATACACTTTTAAAAAAAAGTGTTACATAACTGGCTAAAGCTTCGAATATTTGAATAAAAATGATGTAATCATTTTACGGTAAAATGAGGTGTCCTTTACCTAAAATGAGGTAATGAGAAATACCGTAAAATCCGGCGTATAAAGCGCATTTTTAACATAAAAAATAAGATCGTTGTTTACGGGTGCGCGTTAAATGCAGGGTATAAAAATGAGAACTTAAAAAAATAAAATAGTAAGACTTCTACGAGAAGAACTATATGAATACCAGATGAACATAAAAAAAAATTAAGACTTCTACAAAGACCTGAATACAGTCGAACCTGTTTTTGTGCGGTCTTTTTTTATGCGGTGTATTAATTTCAATGGCTTTGGCGCCACTGTAAAGCTTTATATCTATTTACTAGCGGCGTAACGGAGAATGTTGGGACCCCCTCCCCCTGAAAGTCAGGTTTCACCATTAATATTTTATAAATTGGGTAAATACGTATTTAGCGTACGTCAGGCCTTGGGCTTCTAGAGTCCTACCCTCTCCCCCGTGATGGGGGGTGTACGTTACGCTACTGAAATGTAGACACTTCAAGAGGCTCTGTTCATTTGTTATAAACAGTCTCCCGACAATGCGCCTTCAGTTGCTTTCTTTCAACGCTCCAGCAGCCCGCACTTGATTGAAAACGAAACTTTCAATGACAGTGACATTATCAATAATTTGATAAATTATGAAGCCGAACAAGAAGCCGGATTCTTTGAGAGCGGATAAAATATTCTGGGATCCAGCTTTCCAACAAATTGGAAAAGCATTTTCTTAAAATAGATACTAGTTAAGAAAGAAGTATAAAATTCCAAAAAGGGCTTCAATCATGTATAGCTGGTAATCATGACATTTACAAGCAACTGACCACCCGTCCTTCATCCCAAAAACGTATCTCTTACTTTATGTTGCCAAAAAAGAAATCAATTGAAATTGCACGTTCAAGTGACGAAAGCGCGATTTTGAACTTATTCATTACAGGACTTTGGATTACGATGAGTAGTGATGAATTATGTATGGGCATTTTAAAGACTTATCCGTATATACAATGAGAAACCATATGTTTGTAAAATGTTCCCATGAGTAATATTTAATTATTTATTTTGTTATGGAAGTACTCTTACATATAAATTTCGTAAATAATTGTCATATTTTATAAATGCGACTTTTTTTATGCGGTTACTATCCACCGCATAATTTTTATTTTTATTTATTTATTTATTTTGTATTTCCACGAATTAGTTTGTTTTATGCAAGAATTTATGAAATTTTTGAATAGTTTTTTTTGTGCGTTTATTTTTATGCGGTCCCTATCTACCGCACAAAAACAGGTTCAACTGTACTGTTTATTTAAAATAAATGACATTTTTAATGCACTTGAGGGAATTGTGTGTGTGCGAAGGGAATGAGGGAGATGAAGAGTTGTAGATCAAGAAATATATTATTTTTTCTTAATCTTGGGATATCTTAAAAAATTATTTCAAAACGTAATAGAATTGCACATGTACCTTTCAGGTACATTCGTAAAAAAGTGGGTGCGCGGTGAATATAACTAAAAATCAAAAAATGCAGCTTGAAAGTCTGGGTACGCGTTATACGTCGGATTTTACGGTACTTTGACACCGTTTCAGTTAAAGTGTGTTTTTATCATTTTTAAGAAGTCTTTATTGACTTTAAACAACAAGTATTTGGATTCATCCCATTGTTTTGTGAATTTCCTACTTTTTCAAATTTTAATTATTCAGTATGACAGCTCTGTGAACAAATTTTACACCTAGTTTTCGTTTTTTTATGAAACACATTCTGTATAAATAGTTTAAAACTATCAGCATTTTGCTCTAAGTGCTTACGTAAGAGTTATATTGCGTAATGGAAACTAAAGGAAGAAAGAATCTCTTCCAGGAGTAATTTTAAAATCCCAAAACATTACATTAATCACATGAAATTTTTACTTTCTTCTTCAAATCTAAACTATCGTGTTTACTTGAACACAATAAAGTGCATCGAAAAAACAAAATATAGAGATTAAGATTTCTCCTCCGATTTTTAAAAATATATTTATGCCTATTTGAGTGCTTTGTGATGTTCCTCCCCTTGAAAGTACATCCCTCGAAGTATCAGTGTGAGCTAGAGGTGTAGGGTTAGCGAAAGAACTAGAATCAAACATTATCTTAATATGACTTTATTAAGATATTCAACTTAAACTTTGAACAAATATAATTATAATAATGAATATGAGAGAATCTACGATGACGCAATACGCAACACACAATATATATATTTATAATATGATCTAATCTACTTCAGACCAATCTTAATAAACGAACCACCTAATCCTCGTTTCTAATACTAAATAATTAATCCTACCTTATATTATTCCGTAATACTACTTGTCTTTATCTGCAATGGTATGCAACTGTACGGTTTCCTTCTAATCGAGCACCAATATATGTATCTACGTCACATAGAACTCATTCAAACTTGAAACATGTGAATTGTAGTAACCATCAACTGCCACAACCCACATCAATTGTCTAACATTCCTTTACATTGCCATCTCGCTTACTCTAAGATCCGATATTTGAAGTCCGTTTATTTGCATCTATTATTCGCATTTCATTTATTGGATTTGGTTGGAAAAGAGTTGCTATTAATTCTGGCTCAAAGAACCCAAAGGACTTGCTAAAGAAAAGACGCGTGAGATGTCACAGCTTCTCTTGAGGTTTTTGAATATTTACAGTGACGGATTTAGGTTCGTTGGAGCCCTAGGCCCAAGTTAATTTGACGCCCTTATATATAATAATAAGAAGAATAGTAATAATGGATTCGAGTTAAATTTACTTATTGAATTATATATATATATATATATATATATATATATATATATATATATATATATATATATATATATATATATATATATATACATATATATACATATATATACATATATATATACATATATATATATATATATATATATATACATATATATATACATATATATATATACATATATATATATATATATATATATATATATATATATATATATATATATATATATATATATATATATATATATATATATATATAGAATGTGTTTCGAGGTGTCATATGAGCCAATAAAAAATATATCGCTATTTTGAGGATTTTTGGAGTACCATGTCGCCTTAAATTGTGCTTTTCATTCCACTCTGTTAATTCTATTTCTTTCGTTGTGATTATTTGAGTAGTGAACTGTTCAAAAATAGATCATACCTTAAGGTATCCGACTACGTTCGGAACCGAGATTTTGCAAAAGCATATGAATGGATAACATTTATGATATTTAGTGTCACTTAGATTAAAAAATGTACATAAAATTGTTTTAAGAATTTTATTACAATAAAAAATTATTTAAGTACAATATTTTGTCAAAAAAGGAACGTAAAATGAACAATTTTCAAAATATTCTCCATTTGGGAAAAAATGCTTTTATTAAAATAATATTTTGCCTGTATATAGCTCATACCTCTCTACAAAGGCTCAACTAGAATTTTTGAAATATATAACTTAGAAGTGGGTTTATCCATATTTTACGACAACAGAGGGGAGCAATTTTAAGAAAAAAACGCCGATTGTTTTTTCAATTGGTTGTAACTCTGAAAATAATGTGAATTTTTCAAAAATCCTAGTTCAGACTCTCTGAAGAAGTTTTAACTTTATATAAGCGAAATATTATTGTTTTAGAAGCATTTTTATGAAAGGAGAACATTTTGAAAAAGATCATTCTAAGTTAATTTTTTGCCAAAATATTGTATTAAAATAAATTTTTTTGGAAAAATATCCTTCAAACAGTTTTTACATGTATTCTAATCTAAGTGACAGTAATTATCATGAAAAGTATCCATTTATGCGCTTTTTTAAAATCACGGTTCCGAACGTAGTTGGATACCTTAAGGAAATAATTTTATAATAAAATTACACTGAACTTTAAGGACATTTTCTAATTTAAAGCATACAAGTAATATTAATCATACATTATTTTATAACTAGAACACGGGGACACGAGACAACTACATTGAGGGTGAAAGGGAATATCGAAGATGTTTCTAGTGAACTGGACAATGGGGGTTAAAGGTTGCATTTCTTGGATGAAACGTTGGGAACTCTATTGCTCTCGGCGAGTTGGGATGGATTAAAACTAGTTCAAGATTTATGACCACCATAGAATAGTTTAAAGAGAGAATAACTTGAAATGTGTGTTCAGAAATACTTTAAAAGGGAGAAAAAAAATTGAATCACACAAAAAAAGTTCGTTATATAGAAAATGCGTTTCGCTGTAGAGAGGTTATTTTACGAAGAAAATCGTGAAAGGTTCAAGGTTCCAGGAAAAAGTTTTCTATCTAGAAAACTTCGCAAAATAGAGGTTTGTTATATGGAGGTTCGACTGTGTGTGTGTATCTAATAATTCCCTCAATTATCCTTTTAAATAAATTTTCTTTGTACAGTCCTTCGAGATTAACGCATAATTAATAAACCAGCTAACCGCAGTAGTGTATATATGAGAGAGCTGGACCAACCCCGTAAGCAGGGGGACGCATCTACTTCCTTCTTAAACAATGGTGTCAAAAACGCCAAACGTAAGTAACACCGTTTTCAGATCTATGGTATGAAAAAATACCTATCAACCCCTTTCCAACGGAAAGAGCTGGACCCAAACAGGGCGACGAAAGTGCTTTGACGCACCCATAAAAAGCAATGGGACCTATTTCATTCTTCTATAGTCATCAAATAATGATTTCCACCTTCCCATTAATTTTTACAAACATGAGAGAGCCGGACCACTAATCCTTTTAGAAACAAAATGACTTTTAAAAGTTGTTTTTATCTTTTAATACTTTTCGAAGTATTAAAAACATATGTTTATCCACCAGATTTATGGTTCATTGAAGGGAAAATAAACCGAACCACGATTGCATATTGCAACTAGTAATATACAAGTAATTTTTCGGTAGTGAAGCGGGTAGAAGTCATCAGACAAAATATGTTGCTTATATCTAAAAAGGTAGCACCAATCGATTTCATTATGAAATTATAGAGCAAAATTTTCATCAAAGGATTGTAACCGTGTTATATTTCTCCAGTTTATATATATAAGTCGGTCTTTGTACACTCTTATCATACTTTCACTAAGTTTTTGAGACGCTGATACTAGGTCCATATCTAACTTTTCATGATATGTTCTAATGAATGGTTCTCTCAGAGTTTGATGATGAGATACAGCAACCCAATCTAACAAGTTGAGATGTTTTTCCATAAAATTTTCAGACATTTTTTTAAATCTACACAGGATACTTCATTCTAAATCTTCTTCATGTTTTTGCATGAAAGGATCTGACAATTTCTGAAAGTGAGATATAATAGGCCAATCTTCTTCAGTTGCATATTCTTCTATAAAGGCTTCACTTAAAGGGGAGTATTGAAAAACATAATGCCAGTTTACAACATCTGACAATCCACGTAAAATATCTTCTGTAAGAGTTTTTTTAGAAAACCCGTTCCAATCTATTTCATTAGCCATTTATTACAACAAAAATATTTTATTTTTCGCCCTTATCATTTTTTATCGTGTAATGACCTAATTCTAGAGTATTCATACCATCTTCCAAAATATGACGTTTATCATCAGTCCCTGATAGCGCACTCTTATTTACTTGTATGGTATGAATCTCATGTTTTGTGCTTCTAATGAGATTCATGGTTCTGTGCTGTTGTTTTTGCGAGAATAAACAATTTTTATAATCCTCGAAAGATATCCTATTTTTCACAACGCACGCACTTCTTAACTCCCTTCGATTTCTTAATTAAATCTGTTTCAGTTTTGCAGGCATACATTTTAGATCTTAATCCAACAAACTCTTCCAAGATTTTTCCAGCATTTTCGTCTTTCATTTTTCCCAAAACCTTTTTATTTACTCTTGGCATACCGTATCTCTTATTTTCTTGATAATCAGACGTGTCAAAATAATCGATCATTCCCTTCATATCCTCGTAAAAGTCATCTGTTCTGATGTCGTAAATGAAACTATCTGTATCCATATACAATAATTTGATGATTTCCCCATATTTAGGTTTCATCACATTACAATGGAAGTCATACATTAAATGCTTTGATAAATCTAATATACTCATACCAACGTAGATGGGCTTATATTAAAGAGTACTTTAGTTTTGTTCATATGTATAGCGGCTAAATTTTCTTCAAAAATGGTTCTTCTTTTAAAATTTGGTTTAGCGATAAGAGTTTCTCCACTTTTTTAGCATCGCAGCACAGTCTGATGTCAAGTCTCTTCCGGATGTTCTCCATCGTTTTTCCAAACACTGAGTTATTCATAAGTTTATAAAAACCTTTTTCGAAATCATTAGTTGCTTTGGTTCTCATTCCTGTACTTAAATCTATATATTTCTTCAACCAAGGAGATTGATTAAACTCTAAAACTCTATGCACCTTTGTCAATTTTAGTCCCATTTGTAAAAATTGTTTTAAAACCCTATAATGCACCACATAATGCTCTTTATCATGCAAGGTTGTTAGTAGCTTTGCCTGTTTTGAGCCATCAGGGATTCTGTTCTCAGCTCCTAGGGGTAGGTTAGAATGGAGATTGTGCAAATATTCAGGATATTGCAAATCACATTCTATAATGTAACCTTTATCTGAATCATCAGAAATTTTTGTAACATCTTTGCTGCCCCATTTAAAGCTCCCATATGGCAGATATTGGCTCATTGACCATCCATATAGATTATTGGTATCCAGGTACATTAAATAATTAGATTCTTTA
Organism: Trichonephila clavipes; assembly: GCA_019973935.1. NCBI lineage: Eukaryota > Metazoa > Arthropoda > Arachnida > Araneae > Nephilidae > Trichonephila > Trichonephila clavipes. The sequence continues at coordinate 5,630 of BMAU01021352.1, read as the reverse complement.
TTTTTTTTCGTAGTTATTCATATATTTATTATTTGCTTTCCCATGTCTGTTACAACATTGAGAGATACCCCCTCTGGTAACCTTTTTCTAACATTAGTACCATGTTATAATCATCCAACATTTCTAACTCGATTTTAGTAGTTTTTAGCATAGCATCCCACGATAACCCTGGAGCAGTAAAGTTCCATGCGGGATCCAGTTTATAGGTCTTCAGACAGACATCCCTAAAATGTTCAATAATATCAGCCAGGATCAGTATGTCAGTCTTTACATACAAATCGGAATATTCGCCTAAAGTTTTGATGTTGAAAGCATTCCATACATTTTAGCATGTTTATAGTCCTCGAGAGATATATCTGACTCATTCATTTTACTGTAAAAATCTTTTTGCCTGGGTAGTTTGATTTCGTCACACTTTTGCCAGGAGTCCATGTAATCATATGGATATACGCCTTTTCTGGTAACGAGGTTTAATTTGTCCTTGGGGATGTATTTAGAGGTTTCTCTGAATTCTTTCACATTTTTTGCTAAATTATCGAGGCTACTAGCCATAAACTTAAAATAATCTAAAATTCTCAACTTTATTCCAGAGATCTTGACCTGTTTCCCTTCTTTTACATCTACCATTCTCGCCCCGACCTCTTTACTGAAAGAAATGTACTTCTCTTCATTGTTGGGAATGACATCGATATTTCCATCATCCCCACCCAACTCTCTAATGAATAAATGAGATTCGTATCCAGACAAATTATGTATAAATACGGGGACAAAGGAAGGGTTTTGGTACATTAAGTTGCATAAGTCGTGAGCTGGGCCTTTATAGTTCGATTCAAATTTTAATGGATCAATTAAATGGCCGTGATCTCTAACTTGTTCAAAGTCAGGGTTGTCTGGATGAGAATATGGGGATGAAACTTTTTTTATACTTAACTCACAAATATGACATGTGTCCGTTCTTTGGAAATGCCTTTCATCCTCTGCAGTCATTTGGATTGAATGCTTCTTATCGAAAATTTTCTTAATCCCTAAGGCCTCAGATTTCACTGTCATAAAATACTTTGGTAGCATTGGGGCCTCTGTAGGTTATAGGAGGTTTATAGTCTCCATATTTACTTTTAATGTGAAGAGAGGAACTCATAGGTTCATGCCTTTGATATTTCTGCATGTAGGGACTATTATCATCTGGCTGACAGATATCTATCTTGGTCGTCAAACACTCAAAGTCTGCATGCATTACAAAAGGTGTTCGGAATGATTTATGGTAATTTTTGAATTTTATACAAGAATTTTGTTGAGGCATTACTATTTTAACCGCTTGATTTTTCTTGCAATCCATTTCATGAGCTTGAAGATCTTTCTCGGAGTGAAAAAACACCAAACACCTTTCACAGGGATATCTTCTTCCATTGTGATTAGATAACCGACTGCTTATTAATTTGGACAGATCTTTTATCCAACAGTAATGATTATTTCAATCTTTATTTTTTACGTAAAGCAGATTGATGTATTTATCTGCCTTTTTTGCAATAATTCTCAATGGGTATATGTCCTTGCTCTCATATGAATATATGTTCACAGATACATTATTCAGTTTTTCAAACCTTTTAAATACTCTGTCTTCCATCTTTATAGGAAATTCAATGCCTTCGAAATTTAAATCATTTTCATATGGTTTATTTTTAGATATTCTATCTACATGATCATCAGCTGGATGTAGAGCACAGAGTATGGCACACATGAAGCACTTGTTATCATCTACACGATTGACGTTTATGACTGCCTTTTTGGCTTTAATCGTCTTGGGTAAATCAATATAGGGTGAGACTCTCAGTGGGTTGTATTTATTGATCCTTAGTTCTAGATATTTTATTTCAATAAGTCTCCAACCCGATCCTCTCGCTTCAAACTCTCCCATCTCTCTTTTTAATTTATCCACAACCTCACTGTAAAATTCATTCAGATCGGTAGATTCTAGAATTATTTGATTCATAGTTTTGAATGAAAACTCCTGTGTTTCTTGCTCCCTTTGATAATCGCAGTAGAGCTGAAAGTTGGCTTTAACTCCTACTCGCTGGGACAATTTTTTAATAACCATTGTTCTACAATTCTCTAGAAATGCAGTCGGACCTTTAAAATTTCTTGCGTTTCGTATAACCCATGTTTGAAGCCTGCTTAGAAAGGACATTTCAACACGTGTCATTTCATCTACGTAGTCGAAAGTATCTGATGTCGGTGGGGCAGGCTTTGATGCCTTCTCTGAAATAACCAATTGGTAAATGTTTTGTTGAACGTTTTTACCTGTTCTAGTAACCAATTTTTGAAAGTCTGATAGTTAGATTTCATGGGTTCAACCACTGGGACTTTATTCTCTTTGGGGGCATTATCCACTCCTTGCGTGTGAATCAGTGATCGAAGGTGATGTCCTTTGTGTATGCTGGTTTGTAATATTTTTCGCAGGCATTACATTTGATTTGAGTTGGTCTTGCTTTCTTTGGTTTTCCGAACAAACTTTTATCGAAGGAGAAAAAGTTCTCATATTCTTGATGATTTTTAGATTGTAAATGCTGCTTCATGTACGACTTCTTGTAGTACTGATCAGAGCACTTGACTTTGAGCTCTCTCTCCTTCTTTGGTTTACTAAACAAGTCATAATCAAACTGAAAGACGATGTGTCTCTGGATAAGTTCAATCAGTTCCGACTTTTTAAGTTTCGAGTATCCTCGAATATTATTTTCCCGACAGTAGTCTTGTAACTGCCGAACGGTTTTTGATTCCATCTTTAAATATAAATATCTTCTCTTTAAGTCTAAAAAAATATTGAAGAGGTTCATTCAATTTTAATGATCACTAGTTAGACTAGTTTATCGAGTATGCTAAGCACTTCATCTAAATCTTCTAAACCCTCCTAAAGGAGATGATCAATTCAAGATGTTACAATAACGTCTCTTTGATATCTTTTCCCTCGTAAATAGTAAAGTGAATTAGTTAAATCCCACGAACTGTTTTAGTGAAATGATGAAATGAAAAATATAACATTTTTTTGGTGCTAGAGGGGACTGATATTTGGGGGATCATAATAACTTTTTGTTGGGTTAGATCTGCTGCTGGGACGCATCCCCGGTGCATTCCACCCCTCTACAGCTTTTTGGCCCGTAAATATCTGACACCCGAGCCTCACAGTCCATTCGGACCTGGCTCATTTCCCTTTTTTAACTGCTCTTCCAGTTATTACTATAATTTCATGCTCATACGGCTATTCCTTACATAGTTTTAATTGTGTTTTAAACTTTTAAAATTTATTTAAATCCACAATATCTTGCCTCCTGTTTGAGTCTCGGATTTGAGATTTGAACCAACGGTTCCACTCGTCAAGACCCCTCTAGTCATATACTTGACTCCCAATGTGAAGGCATGGAGAGGGCCTATGCACTAAAATATCATGCTCCCATGTTAATCTAGCTGGGTCTTGTTCCCGAGGAATTGAGCTTGGGATTTGATTTTTTTGGAGGTACTCCATATTTTCGTGTATCCTCGAGCCTTACGTGGAATTGGCCCCCTCCGGTGCTCTCCCCCCCTACAGGCTTCCCCATTAATAACTCGAATCCTATGCTACCTTGGTCGACCGCACCGGCTGGATTCGATTGTTCTCCCTATGAGCTCTTAAAATATGCAATTTTATCCCAATAACCCCATTCCTTCCCCCACCCCTTTTTCACGTTTTTAAGCAATTTTAAAATTCTTTAAATTCCGCATAGCTCGGAGGATTTTTGACCTGTATGGTTCGGAAGCACTCGACCTCTCAAGTGTCTCCCCTGGGCAGCATTTTGCCATTATTTTAAAATAACGTCTCTTCAATGTCATTTCCATGGTGAAAGTAAGTGAGATTTTTTTCAAACCCTGAACTGTTTCAGTGAAATGATGAAACGAGCTATAGTCAGGATTTGCATTTGCAAAATGCTGTCCAGTGAGGGGAGAGACACCTGGGAGGTCGAGTCATTGTACTTCCGAACCATACAGGTCAAAAATCCTCGGGACCTATTGGGAATTTAAAAAATTTTAAAATTTTAAAATTGTTTAAAAACGTGAAATGGGGGGAAGGAATGGGGCTATTGAGATAAAATTACATATTTGAAGAGCTCATAAGGAGAACAACTCGAGCAAGGTAGCATAGGATTAATGGGGAAGCCCTGTAGGGGGGGCACCGGAGGGGGGGGGGCAAAATTCCACGTAAGGCTCGCGCATACACGAAAACATGGCGTACCTCCAAAAATCAAGTCCCAAGCTCAATTCCTTAGGGTGGGTGGGTGAAATTCTTTCAGACCCCATAGGATTAACATGGGAACATGATATTTCAGTGCTTAAGCCTTCCCCATGCCTACACAATTGGAGTCAAGTATATGACTGGTTGGGTGTCGACGAGTGGAACAGTTGGTTCAAATCTCAAGTCCGAGACTCAAACAGGAGGCAAGATATTGTGGATTTAATTAAATTGTAAAAGTTTAAAACACACAATTAAAAACTATGTAAGGAATAGCCGTATGAGCATGAAATTATAATAACTGGAAGAGCAGTTAAAGAGGGATCGAATGAGCCAGGTCCGAATGGACTGTGAGGCTCGGGTGTCGAGATATTTATGGGCCAAAAAGCTGTAGATGGGTGGGAATGCACCGGGGTGCGTCCCAGCAGATCCAAACCATAACAAAAGTTATTGCGATCCCCCAAATATCAGTCCCCTAGCACCAAAAAAGTGGCATATTTTTTTTCATTTCATCATTTCACTAAAACAGTTCGGGGATTTAACTAATTCACTTACTTACAACAGGGAAAAGACATCAAAGAGACGTTATTGTAACATCTTGCGTGAATGGATCATCTCCTTTAGGGATTTGACGAAAGCCCTAATTTCCTCGATTCCCTGCGACATATACATTGTTCTGAATGGCATTAAAATGTTTATAGCTGTGTGGGAAATACTGTGTATTTTGCATGAGAGAGAATTTGCAACATGAATTTAGGTTCTGTTCTTACTTAAATTTAGATTTTTAACATCGATTCGGTTGATAAGTTGTAAGTGTTTTTCCAGAAATATAAAAAGGTGCATTTTCCGTTACAAAACTGTTTAGTTTTGTGAGACATTGTTTAAACAAGTATAAAATTATGTCATATCGAGCTCAGGATAGTAAACAATAAAATATTCACACAATCTAGTAAGTAATACATATATACATAGAGAGAGATAAAACGCGAGAGCGTAGTAATATTCCTTTATTATATAAAAAAAACTTAAAAAGTATTGCAAAATAAAGTTATGTATGAATCAAAATTTCAGTTTCTTATATAATAACAGGGATGAGCTTTAAATACGAGATATGCACATGATTAGAAATGCAGCGTGATTGCGTTTTACATATAGCTGGTAGAGGGCGTTTTACGTCGTTCTCCGTGGAATTAAAAATCAGTTAGCTGAATCGTTTACAAAGCAAGAGCTGTGGTAGACATGCCATGCGCCGATTTCGAAGACAATATGAGCAGCAGTCGCAGTTTGAATGGAAGAGAATCATTGGCATGATGGAAGCTGGGTGGTCAGCTAGGCGAGTAGCTCGTCAATTAGGCAGCTCTGATTCAGTTGT